>AJMS01010215.1:0-15597 GCA_000263175.2 Phaeosphaeriaceae sp. UM 1110
GTCACTGAAGCAGGCCGGACGTGCCACGTCGACGGAGATGGGGGGCAATGGTATATGTGATGAGGTTTCGCTGCAGCCATCACATCCGGGATTCTCGCCGACCGAAAATTTGATAGCATCATAAGCATTGGTCGCATCCGCACCTCGACTTCCGCATCAATGACCCCGGTACGTGACAGGTCTGAAGTTGTTCGCTGAAAGCTACATCGAAAGATGAACACAAGATGGACGTGAGGGAACCGGATTGATTGATCATCTACATAAGGAAAGCTGAGACTTTCTGTTCAAAGGCAAGGCTTTGTAAAGGCAATGAGACATTGCGACATATGATGGAAAGAGAGCTTCCGATAGGCAAGAAGATCTTGCAAGTGAAAGGTGACCTCTCTTATAAATTATGCTTGCTCCCTCAGCTTCTTATCCAGAGCCTCGTAGAGCTTTCGAAACTCCTTCCAATACGCTTGTGTGATGTGAGCTGGGTGCAGACCTTTTACTGGCAACAGCCGAAATCGGTGCCCCTCTTTGAAGCAATTGTCGAAGGGCTCGGGAAATTCGCTTGGGTCGTCGTACTGCTCTATGTACGTGAAGACCTCCTGCATCTGGCCTCGTAGCTCGTTCTCAACCTCAGCCTTCGCTGCAGATGGCAAATGCCAAAGCACGACAGCTCGGTGAAAGCCTATTGTGTAGGCAAATTTGCAGTCTTCTGCCGTGGCGCTCATTTCGTATCTTGCAGCCCTATCTTCTTCGAGCTTGGCTTGGTGGACTTCATCGCGCTGTTTCACGGAGGCTTTGCTTTCGCGCGCTATCACTTGGTTTCGCTGAGTGAGGATGATCAGCTGGCGCTTGCTAAGCTGTTCTAAATCGAGCTTGGTTGTGATAGCTAGGAATTCGTCGTCGTCCTTCAGAATGAGCTGTTCGAAAGCTTGGTCGTCCATCTCCGTCTCGTCCGACGCTGTGCTCAGTGACAGCCGGGCCGCGCGCCCGACAAACTCGACCTCGTCGGTGGAAGATGTTACGCTATGCGCACTGCGCTCGGTTGGCGGCTTCTACGATTAGTACTTTCCTCTACAACCAGAACTACTGCATACCTGAGGCTGAACGCTCATTTGAGCGACGAGCTCGGGAGAAGAGCGTGCGCTTGACGATGTATCTGCCGCGTACGGAGTCAGCTGTTGTAACCCACAGAATGTGATCAAGATATGGATGACTTACGATACGACATGGTCGAATCAACACTTTCGATGCTTGCAAATTTTGTGTGTTTGAAGAAACAGCGTTGTGGTGGCTACGGGATGGGAACGCTACGCGTCGTCTGACTTGGCGTGTAAGCACTTTCACTTTCACTTTCACCGTTTGCCACACACCCGATCACCTAGAAGGACGGAACGATACTTTGAGGACGCATGATCTCGGTCTTTAGCATCGTTCCATAGATCCATTCAATGCATGTCAATATCAAGTCGTTCATTTGACATGTGTGCCCCAGGGCCTCTGCACAGCAAAATTATCTCAGGGAATTACTTCTTGCTGCTCATGATTCGCGTCCTCATCAGGGATTACGTGAATCCTCCTCATTGTGTTCTGCGTGACGCGGCCAGGTGTAGCCACCGATCATAATGTTGTGCATCTCCTCCTATGCGGTCACGAAATCAAGCAATGGAGATGTTGATTTACCTAGCTATCTCGTGCGAAGCCTAGTCTGAGGACACCAGCCGCATTGCTATTTGGATGTACCTTTTGGTTCTAGGGACGGGAATGGTGTGGTCGAGCGCTCTACTGAGACATGCTAGACGATACTCAATGGAAACGTCGGATAGAACTCATGTTCCGTAACTTCGCATGACACTACCTTTCATGTTCGAGATGACCTCGAAGGATGAAGGCAAAGCTTCCGTTAGGTCCAGAGTAGCGCTTTTGTGGCATCCGCGCATACATGTTTGTAAGTTGAGCTTACTTGGGTAGGAAAGTAGCGCTTTCCATGCAAGTTGTACTTAGTAGGGAAAGCAGCGCTTTCAGGGCAAGTTGTGGGCAAGTTGTTGCGGGCAAGCAGCGCTTTCGGTGTAGGTGGCACTTACTCGGTTCGTGAAAGCAGCGCTTTCTTTGGCATGAAGACAATGTAGTATGGTAAGGGAAACTTTCGTTTGGAAATCGGGGTTTCCGTATGACACATCGACCGTCCTTCTTATTGTCATGGTATCCTTCCAATTGGCTTGCCAGCTCCTGAACGAGCGCATCAAGCTCTCGTGTACGATTTGTCGCAATCGTAAGCTGGTCGAGCAGATTGTGAGCTAAAGTGTGCGCTTGAATTTTTTCTCCACCAACGCAGACTTGGACCGTACGTGCCACGCCGATGAACAAAGTGATTAATGGTATATTTGGTTGACTGAAAGCTATCTGTTGACGTTTGCACAAATAGGGTACGAAGGAGCTGGGCTTCAGTGACGCACTCCGCCGTCTGGTCTAACAGATGCGATCGCATCAACATGTGTTCTCGGTTGAAATTGCTGCAATCGAAGCATAATTTTTTCATAGAACAGACGGCCTTGACTGACAATCCGTTTTCTCGGTTTCTGCGCCAGGGTGGAGAATTTTGTTGTAGGATGTTTCAATCTACTGGGGATCATGACGACCCGTGTTAGAGTAGAGTAGTTGTGAGAAGGAACTTTTCCCTGACCTTCATCTCGCGTCTAGCGCGCATGATGAAAGCGGCTACATCATAGGATCAAAACAGCCCACAACCAGATCATAGAACCAAAACAGCCCACAACCAGACACGCATTCACTAACGGGAAAAGGAGTGAGAACTTGTCCAAATATCAAGTCAATAAAGTCAATATCGGGAGTCACCCTCCGACCGCGTGAGCTCCTCTATCCAGTATCGATCTGCTAGACCATGACTGTCCTCGCCAGGCCCATATCTCTCCGTTATAGCATCCCCGTGTTCAGCTCTACCAATGTTGTGGAAAGCTTCGGCCAAGTGCGGATCTGGACGCCAATGCCCGACTTCCCAACCCAGATGGCGTGTATCACACATTGGCCAACTAGTTCCCCAGTCATCGCTTGTTTTAAGCACTGAGCGTTCTCCAGGACAGTTATAGGCAACAGCCCAAGCCCAGGTCATGTCATACGCTTCGTCCGGACAATGAAAATAATCGAATGACCCACGCTCAAACGTTTCGTCACCATAAGGATGGAATTTTAATGGTGCCCAGATGATAGCTGCCTTGAGCTTTGGCATGTTTGCCGCGGCGTTCGCGAACCCTAGTAGAAAAGGTCTCAGTAGTTCGATATTTGGTGAAACGCGGAAATAGCAATCTGGATAATGTTCGAAGCTTCTGCCATGATCGTCGCTGGAACACCAGCCGCCACCATCGGGAACATCTTCATCATCAGAAAAATAGTCATCCTCAGTCAACACCCGACCCTGAATGTCTCGACCTTCTCCCCGAGGGCCCTCAAAATACCACGAACCTGATGGAGCAACGATGTGGAACATGACCAAGAAGCGCTCGAGATGTGGCCATGTAGGCGTCGAGTTGTCCTCAGGCCAGAAGAGTGTCTCATCGACGTGTGCACGAATTGTCAACTCTCGAAGGTGATATGATAGTATGCGAAGGCTCGTGCTGAATGGGTCCCTCACTGCAGAACTGACGAGATCGGGTTGAGGATGCCAGTGGTGAAGCGCGTCCCATTGTGACTCACTGTGACGAGACAAAAAGTCCAAAGTAGCACGAGATAAGCTTGAGGGTACTCTGAGACCGGCCAAAGCTTGGCCAAAGTCGTGTCTCGCATCTCGCCGCAACCCATCATACTCCCATGGATATAGCTGGGCTGGCTCTTCTTCGTAACAGGGAGTCCACTCATCCCGTCCAGAATGAAAAGTCACCTCCTCCACGTTCGGCAAGCGACTGATCAAGTCGACCAACACACGATATCCGAGCTTCAGCCCTGATCCAGCATTCTCGAGATGAAGTGATCGGACTGCTGGCAAGAATGGCAGGGCATTGTGATTGATCAAATGAGTCCGCCGATGGGCGTGATCTGCATGGGGACACATGTTGGCCGGCACGTTTCGTTCATCGCAGACAATAGTCACACGGTAGCTACCAGGGTTTCTTGCTCCTGAACGTACCTCCAATTCCTTAAGCGCCGCGAACAGCCTGCGTATATGGTAGGTGAACGATGAGTCTCGAAAGAATTGTTCGTTGGGCCGTTCACGTTGACAATCGCGCTCGGGGTCTGCACTGGGAACAGGAACATAGAAGCGAACGTGGTCGAGTAATCGGTGTCGAAAGCCAGAATATTTCCGCTGGAATTCGTTCGTCGTCGGTCTTTGAGAGAAATAATGGCGTGAGTCATTCGAACAATATTCAGCAGCTGCTCGGAACCTGGTCGAGACAAACGAGGCCGATCGTAGATCCTCACTCGCCAGGTGGCTACAAATGTCGGAAATAAGTTCTTGGGGGAGGCGATTCATGCTGGAAAGCACAGTGCTGAGCCAGAGTTTGGGATCCCTACACTATTGAGTTCGTTGGGGTGTTGCGACAAAAATGACTTACTATGGAATGGTGGATGACGGCATTTTGCATTGACTTTGTTTTCCATGGCTTGTTGCGGCGCAGTCCACATGCATTAGGCAGCCCTGCACGTTTCGCATGCGACTCCACCCAAGCGCTTAACCGCAACAGATCGACAAGGCATCCACTGCGGCGTGGTCATTCAAGTGGAGATCATTGGGACGCATTCAGTCTTTCAGTTTACCCTGGCTGTGTCCGAACGGGTCAAATGCAGTTAAGGAACAAGCTTCGGCTGTGCAGGGCACTCACATCATGCCTGCCATCTTTGAGCTGCAACTCGCAAAATCTAGTCAATTCTACCGTGAAATATCTACACAAGTATGCTACAAAGACCGTTGTAAGCTGCCTTCGCATTGAAGCTGCCATCGAACAAAAGTGGCCGGTCGCTGGAAAGCCAGCTGTCGGTATCTGAGATACCCCAGACGGTCACACCAATGCACTTCTTCTCGTTCAGACACGCCTTCACTGCGACCTGGTAGTCAGAGGTTGATGCACCCTTGATGTCCAATTCCGTGATCGCGCACTCGCTCACGTCGGCGCAAATGAGCTGCAAAGCTCCTGCAACATCGGAAACGGGCCAATTGCCCGACAAATGAGACTGTGAGCCAACGCCGTCGATTGGAACGCCGGCAGCTACCCACTTCTTAACGTATTGGGCAAAGCCACGAGTCTTGGCGTATGTGGCAGAGTCAAGGTTATAGTCGTTGATGTATAATTTGGCGTTGGGGTCAGCTGCACGTGCTGCCTTGAATGCGATCGACACAAAGTCCTGTTGGTAACGTCAGCGGTGTTCGATATCTGTGATCTAATTTTCCTTACCTCGCCGAGAACGTTGTAGAAGACGGACGACCGGAAACCTCCACTTTCAGAAAACATCTGTAATCGTCAGTAATGTCCCGCAACCCGCAGCACGGGGCTGAAAGGGCACTCGAAAGCTTACTTCATTGATGACGTCCTGCGTTCTTGTTAGCTTCAACTCTCCCCACGCAGATTTCAAGTGAAGACATACCCAAGCGTAAACCTTGCCCTTGTATCCACCGATGAGCTTGTTGATGTGATTGACCATGACGGTCTGCAGCTGAGTCTTGTCCCTGATACTGCTGACCCAGTTGGGAAGCTGAGAGTGCCACACAGTAGTGTGTCCACGGATCAACTTTTTGTTGGTGCTCGCCCAGTCGACCAAAAAATCTGCTGTTCCGAAATTAAAAGATCCCTGGCTGGGCTCGGTAGCGTCCCATTTCATGCTGTTCTCAGGTGTGACCTGACCAAAGTTGTCCTGGATGATCTCTGCATTGGAGCCCTTCTGGAGGAGACCTTTGTCTGTGGCAACACCGATATACTTCTTTCCTTTTGCTTTGAAAGCAGCGTCGATGTTACACTTGGCACCGTGCTTGCCGCTTCCTCCGACGTTGGGAGGAGAGCTTGGTGATGGAGTAGGGCTGGGCTTTGCTGATGTTGTTACGATGACCGTCGATAGCGTAGTCGGGTCAGTGGGAGTTGGCTCGGCAGTGGTTGGCTCAGGCTCAGCGGTGGTCGGCTCGGGCTCAGCAGTAGTCGGCTCAGGCTCGGGGCTTCCTTCGAGACATTGGGAGTACCAGTCATTAGTATACTTGCACATCCATCCGCTGACACAGGCCGTGTCACCCTGCCAGTTCATTCCACCGCATTGCCCCCATGGTCCGACAGCTCCTAGGACAGCTGTGGAAGAGAGGAGCAGGGTGGCAGCAACTTGGAGGATATTTCCCCGTGGAGACATTGCGAAGCCTAATCGATATACAACAATTGAGATGTTCGGGGAAAGGATGGAAAAGCCTCCTCTTCGGTGATGTACAGTTCACCACCTATATATAAACATGATCGGCTTTCAGGCAAAGGACAAGAACGGTCTTGTGAGATAAGATCAGGTGCCAAGATGGCTTATTGGAAATGTTAATCAAACTGCCATGAAGTGAAGTGCTGAAGGCGGGTCATGCCGCGGGTCGTCTTCTGCGACTACAACATCGTGAGTCTCTCAAGCGAGTTCTAGTTGTCTGTAGACCGTGGTGTTGTGAGATTACCCGTGTTTTATAACCGGTGGCCGACGGTCGTCCTCAAACGAACTATAGGAGCCAAGAAATATCGGGGCAAGGTGATAAGGAACCGCGGTCCAGGTGTCATCTACTTTGATTACAAGTGGTGCGCGAGTGCTCGAGATCACATTTGCAGCCGGGTTGCTGTCCGATGGTGGTCGTGCGTGGCCACAAACCTGGGTTGGCACAATCAAGAACACGATTAATTGATGATTTCTGATATGGAAACCTGGAATCTCAATCGTCAGCAGGTAAAATTCCAGGTAACCCACCTTGAGAGATCTACTGGAGCTCCGATTCCAAAGAGCTGCAATTTGCGCAGCCCTTAAAATACTTCGCGCTGGCTCGCGAGTATCGACGAAAAGAACGCTCGCTCTTTGTCGGATCCCAGCCACATCACACCCACGGAGATTGCAATTCTCATGACTCGAGCCACATCAAAAAAGACATTATGTCTGTCTCGATCAGCTGAATCAGATCGTCATGTTATCGCTCAGTCATCGAAAAAGCGAGCGGTATAATGCGATTGAGTCCGATTGTAGCTCAACATCACCAAAAGTCGCGCATGCTTTTCATGCGGTCTGAAATGTGCGCAGGCAAAGCAATGCGCCATAACCACACGACCGGTGGGGGAGGTTCCGTCGGGTTCTTCGCGAGGATTGAGTGAGGCTGCTGAGTTGCGCATTCGCAGGTCGCACTCTCGATACTGTCTGGTGTTCTCTACTTGCAAGTGGACAGTGTTGGAGATGGTCGAGTAAATTCCGCCAGTCAATCACACCTATTTGTTGTGATGTACGTCCGCTGGTATGCGCGTAAAATTTATAGGCGAGTTGATGTTTTGAAGTAAGATTTTCCGATAGAGGGCGAAGAGGGGCTGGAGATGGCGCTGTGGCCACGTGCCAGCCACGCCAACTTGCCCCAGCCGTTCCTTCCCCACAAAACCGCGCGCCTTTCTGCAACGTCCCCACAGTGATCATGCCAGTGACACGCTCGAAACCACAGACAGGAGAATGGCTGAAGTGTACGGTATGCAGTCGCCAATTCACGAAGAAGGAACATCTCCAAGTATGCATGCTGACCGACATGACTCGTGAGAGATATGCTGACCATTGCGTGTGTAGCGACATGAGCGATCCCGTGAGGTTGCCGTCTACCGACGCCGCGACTGATGCTAACGATTTCTAGATACTGGAGACAAGCCATTCGAGTGCCAGACTTGTGGCAGGAGCTTCGCGCGTCAAGATGCCCTCAATCGTCATGAGAAATTACATCTCCGGACTGACCTTGACGGAATGCCTTCTGCCCAGGTCGAGCCACGTACATTTGTCCATGAAGATTCTAGCGAAAGCCAGTACGGATTGTACCAAGAAGAGCTATTGCTGCCGCTAGGATCGAATGAAGCGTTTCCACAGCCGCAGCTGTCCGAATCTGGTCTTTTCTGGCCCGACGCAGAAGGCCTTCTCGAAAACATCATGTCCTTGGATCCAGCATTATGGGACCAGCCAATGTCAATGCTCCCATCTGCGCTCGGCAGTCATGCTTCGCCGGTTCTCTTTCACGAACAGAGTGTCTACGGTACAGCGGGAGACGAAGGACAGCGAGCAATTCAGTCTCTTAGCGCACAGCTAAGCAATACCCTCAGTGGGATTGCCATGCCCACAACATTGGC
Source organism: Phaeosphaeriaceae sp. UM 1110 (assembly GCA_000263175.2). Classification (NCBI taxonomy): domain Eukaryota; kingdom Fungi; phylum Ascomycota; class Dothideomycetes; order Pleosporales; family Phaeosphaeriaceae; species Phaeosphaeriaceae sp. UM 1110. The sequence goes on from AJMS01010215.1 coordinate 8,313, forward strand.
AACTTTGACATCCAAGTTCTTGGACAGTTGTCTCCACATGTTCTTCTCCACCTTTGAGCCCATGCTACCTGTCATCCATCAGCCGACATTCGTGTTTCAACAATGCTCTCCGGCCCTTTTACTCAACGCTATAGCCATTGGATCATTGTTCTTAGGAACCAAGCAAGCTTCAGAACAGGTACTCGGGGCGCTCTGTGTATGAGCAATTTGCTTACCAGACGCAGGGAGATGCCCTTTGGCGGCTGGCTCATACCGCAGTCGCTACTTCTTGGCATTCCATGGTCAATCACCGGGGTGAATACGATTCGGCGCCAGGGATCCAGCTTGTGCAAACATCCTTACTCAGTCAAGTGTATGCGGTGCTCTCTAAGGTATGCATGCATGCATGAACATCTTGCGAGCGATGACTGATTACGATGTTAAGTCGCGAACGCTCCGTATGACGGGTCAAGTCTTCCATGGCCTGGGGTTTTACTGGGCTCGACATTGTGGGCTATTTGATCTCCCAGAAGTGGTACCGGCCCCAGCTCAGAACGACGCTCCCGCGACAATCGAAAGGGCTTGGCGTTTGTGGGTAGCACGCGAACGACAATTGCGCGCTTTGTTGGGCATGTACATCATGGACGGTGTAATCTCACAATACAGCGGCAACCCTACATTTGCTCAACACATGTCGAACCCACTTCCAATGCCAGGTGATGAGCTGGCTTTCGCTGCGAACAGTGCAACCGAATGGCTGCAGCACCATCGCCATAGAAACACTGCCATCCAAGCGGATCAACTCAGATTCTCCGACGTGTTTCGAGCCTGCTTTCACCGCGATGACAACCCAAATTATCGTCTGTCGATGCATCTAAACTTTTTTGCGCTCAAAGTCGTCTTGGAGGGCATCAAGTCTTTGGTTGCGGAGTCGAAGCGCATTGAGCCGCGCCCTGTAGGAGTACCCTCATCCGCAGAGATCAACCTTGCCTTGGATCGCATTCGGGTTTATATCGCGACTCATCCCGAACTGACACTAATTGAGCGATTGACAGCGATGGTGCGCTGGCACGCAATCTGTCTTGACGCGTGGAAGGTTGCAGCGCGTGGAGCACGACGGCTCTGCTACGGGCACGGGATTACGCAACACATCTTTGGTGGCCGTGAGCGCATCGAGACTGACATTGATGCACAACGACATATTGACAAAGACGATGCGCGCCGCACCTTGCTCCATGCGCGAGAGATCCAAAGGATTACTTCACAGCTTCCTCTCGGACTGGCCCACGACCCACATGTTCCGGGCGCCGTTTTTGCCGCAGCAACGACATATGCTGCTTTCGCATTAGCAGGCAAGCGGCGTATTGTGTTCCCCAACGACGTGGACTGGCGGCATGTAGTTCTGTCTGGCCAATCGCAAGCGGCAGATGAGCGTGCGGCAAAGCTTCTGGGAACACGGCAAAATCCCACGACATTTTTCATCCGAGGCGAGCTCAAGTCAATCGATGCCACCACAAACACATCACTTCTTGACATCAGCTACGAGTTGAGTGCTATCAAGCTGCTTATTCGAGGGCTGAGCCTGAATTGGGGCGTTTGTGAGGAGATGGAAAGCGTGGTTGATCAATGGATTGCAAAATGTACATGAATGTTATGCTGCGGCAGGTAAAGGATCTCAGCGCAAGATCTGGACCGGACAGCTGACTATACCCATCTCTGGCATCTTTGCGTACTGGAAATCTCCTTCTACGTTCCAGTCGCGGCACCCTTCCAACATCGCCCTCAGACCAGTTTGAAGCGCCAAACGTGCGAGTGGCATGCCAGCGCATCGATGGCGACCACGACCGAACCCCAAGTGTTTACTTGCATTCTCTCTTCCTAGCACAAAGTGGTCTGGGTCATGGAAAACGGTCGGATCGCGATTGGCAGCAGCATAAGTCATCGTTATCGGTTCTCCAGGATGAATGGTGCGACCATGCAGGTCTACTGGTTGCGCTGCCGTGCGACTGAAGCCGCGGTATGGAACATAGAGACGGACAAATTCTTCGACAGCCGCGGGTATGCGATCTGGATTGTCGCGCAGCTCGGCCTGCAATGCCTTATCCCTGGCGAGATGGGCGGCTATGTTACCGAAAAGGATTGGCGGAGCGACCATTCCCACTACGAGACACTGTCGAAGGGTGTCGCTGCGATTCATCAGTATTCTCTTCAGAGCCCTCAAAGGATGGCTCACATCAATTTGCTTTCTGGAATCGGCTCTCCGTTTACCCGTTCCGACAGCAGACTGCTTGCAGGATCGTTCTCAGTGTCTCGCATGTTCTCTCTCCTATCTCTAAAGAGCGCTCTCGCCATGTCATATAGCTTTTCTGAATACAACTTCACATCGTCCTTTTGCTGCTCGCGCCACGCATTCACCCACGCCGCTGCAGTTCGCGCGAGCAATGGTGCGCTCTCGTCTTCAAGATTCAGCCATGTCACCTCAACCCAGGCGGCGAAATTGGCTCCGAACTCGGCTGATACGTCGCCGTGACCCCGATTTACCAATTGCTTCCATTCCCGATTTGCGTGCGCTTGAAGGACGTGCTCCAGTCTCTTCAGCCTAGAGGCTTTGAGCGTACGATCGATTGCTGTGCGGTATGGTGTGTGTATGGGTGGATCGGTCCGTTTGAAATTAGCATTTACCCTTGAACAAAAACACACGAAAGCCTGTCACAGTGGCGAAGACTTTTACGAATGACATACTGCATTTGGTCAGCGCATCCGGCGAAAACGACGAGTCCTGCATTTTCAAGACTTCCCATACCATTAAGAGGAGGCCGTCGCGTTCCACGGGGATCCGACGGTATGACGGCCTTTACTGACGAGATGAAAGTTGCCGTATCTGCGGCGCAGTTCTTGACATCTTCGTATCGGGTGAGCATCCAATAGCCGCCCATCTGGGAGCTATATGCTACAGGACACTTTACACGCAGTGCATCGAATTGGTCGTATATCTCGTTTGGTGTACTCGCGTCGGATAATTCGAAATCGACCTTGGCGGGAGGATTCGCGAATGGACACAGCGACACCATTTGTGATGTTATCGTTGTCACGTCAAGCGCAGTCGCAATGAATCTGACGATACATTTATTTGGACCAGATGTTACATCGTCGCAAGTCTTATCACTTGCCACGCTTGGTGAGTCGACCCGCCTCATCGTTGACTTGTGGCTTGCGGGATGTGGAGACTGTGGGGATCGTGGGGATTTATGCGCGACTAGTGTTCGGGTGTTTTGTCGAGAGCGATGTGCAGTGGAGAACGGGCGGCGCAGTGCACAGTATCTGGGGTAGGCAAGGACCGACAACCAGCGATCTGACATAAAGTACATCCGTGTGCCTTCTCCGAGGCTTCGTTCTTGATCTTCCGATCTCGATCGAAAGCATGGCGGCACCGAACAGTAGCGACGCAGAGAAGACGGGCGCTTACGCCACTGAGCGCGTCGCGGTTAGCAGTGACCATTTGAATTTTGGCTACGAGCCACCGACTGAAGAGGCGCGAGTTTTGGACAAGCGCATCAACCTGAAACTTGACTTTGTTGTTGTCCTGATCCTGGCCATCGACTTCATTCTATGCGGTATCGACAAAACGAACATTGGCTATGTCGCAACAACGAGTAAGCTCCGTGTCTTTTGCAGTAACCGTGACTTCGCTGATCTGGGGTAGACATGGTAAAGGACGCGAACTTGACGCAAGATGATATCGCAGATTCAGTCTCCATTCTCTCGGTAACATTCATCACTCTGCAGCCATTTTCGACGGCAATTGGGCGACGGATAGGCCCGAAGTACTGGATTGGATGTATGATGCTCGCGTGGGGAAGTGTGTGTATGGCGCACGCTGCGACCAAGAACCGGGGCACGCTCATTGCATTGCGACTACTCCTGGGTGCCTTCGAAGCAGGTTTCGTGCCGACGTCTTTCGTGAGTTTGGCCTTGATGATACACTATGTGATCCTGCTGACATGCACAAAGTACTACATGTCAACCATATATCCGAAGTACTCTCTTGGACTCCGCCTAGGCTTGTTCGCCGGCATGTACTCAATCGCGGGTGCATTTGCTGGTCTCATTGCCTATGGCATCTTCCAGATCAAGAACAGTTCTCTGCACAACTGGCAGTGGCTGTTCATCATTGAAGGCGCTCTCAGTGTGGTGATGGCGGCCGTAACTGTTCTCGTTCTTCCTGCAAGGTTGGAAACAGCATGGTGTATGTCACAGAAAAAGAAACATCCTACACAACTGACAAGTGCCAGTCCTCAGCGGGGCCGAAGCAGCGCATGCCGTGACGCGCATGGAGGCTGACGTCGCAGGTGCTTCGAAAGAAGGCGCACACAACAGGATTGGAACCGTCACCAGGCGTGATGTCAAGGATGCAGTTACTGATTGGCGGAAGGTCATCACCATCGTTTTTAATGTGCTCGCAACACTTCCGGTCAGCGCATTCGGGTATTTCATGCCGCTCATCGTAAAGGGAATGGGCTACTCCGGCGTCGATGCGTCGTTGATGAGCGTGTCGCCCTTTGTCGTTGGCGCTTGCGGACTTTTCGTGTTTGTCTATCTGAGCGACAGATGCAAAGAGAGGAGTATTGTTGTTGCATCCAGTATGATGCTCGCGGTCGTGGGTCTCGTTGTGATGTACACAAGCGACAAGCCGAAGTTGCGATATGGCTTTGTGCACGTGTGCCTCGCTGGAGCTTTCACAGCAGGACCCTTGATCGTTGCGTGGCTCGCCGGGAACACGCCGGAGAAGGTCAGTCTACTGGAGCTGGAGTTATTCCTGTTGGGGTATTCTTAACATTTTCCAGGCCAAGCGATCCATCATCATCGGCATGAACGGCTATAGTAATTTGGCTGGTGTGATTGCTGGGCAACTCTACAAGTCGAAATATGCGCCACATTGTAAGCATCCCACCCTTACCCCACGAAGCTTGCTGATAAAACAGATCGCTTCTCACTACTTGTGACAATGGTTTTGATCGTGATTGGGGCTTGTGGCTTCCTCTCCATGCGAGTACTTCTCATGTTGGAGAATCGTCGGCGAGCTCGCGTCACGTCTGGCTGGCAGCCGTGGGATTTCGAGGCCGAGCGAGATACGCCGGAACGAAGGGGCGACATGAAGCTGAGCTTCCGTTATGGGTACTGATTTGGTATCTTCTTGCGCATCGCACATGTCGTACATAGCCAGCAGTGTCTCGATACGAAGGCAGAGGCTCAGAAAGAACGATGATGAAAAGTCGCCACAGTTCGCTCCTCAACGATGCCGAGGCGCTAAGTTAGTGAACTATCGGACTTAATGCAATCTGCTGACGCCCATCACCATCCGACTTTCAATTGTCTAGTATCCTGGTAGAATAGCCTATCCTTCTTGAATATTTGCAGCTCCTTCGAAAACGAGTGCTCGACACCGCAAAAGGAGTTTTGGTGCTGACACCTTGCTGCCGCTGCGATGTCGATCATCACCGCGGAGACCGATTTGCGGTCTAGTCTTGCTGGAGCTTCATCTCGGCTTGAGTTGCGAAATGAGAAGGAAGATTGGATTGGAAAGACGAGATCTGCAGAGCGTAGGAAGTTACAGAATCGCTTGAACCAGAGAGCTCATAGTTAGTGGCAACAGTCAATTTTCGGGATCCATGTCTTACTGATCTCTGTTTCAGGGCGCCGAACTCATGCTAAACGTGGAGCAACTAAGGGTTCAGGGAAGAAGAATGAAGAGGTTCCCGAACAGGGCCAGGATGAAGCAAACTCGAATGAGGCTGGCATCACGCACCTATCACCGAGTCTTTCCTTGACGCAGGCCACCTCCCGAAAACCCGCATGTATGGGCGGGGCACCCCGCGTGCAGGATATCATGCGCCGGTTTGCGGACCACGCCTACATGAGTTATATGCACGGCACGCCGAGCTTGTCACATCTACCGCTTCTTGCCAGGTATAACGTCTCGGTCGCTTTGGAACGAAATGCAGACATGCTAGGTGTGACTAAGGAGTACTTCGAATGGGACGGGCTTTCGCCTTTCGCGACCGACCATTTTCTGGAATGGTCCGCTACCAGTAGGGACACGTCCAATTGGCCAGCCAATATGCTTCCGACGCCATTACAGCGCTCAAAGCCGCACCATCCCTGGCTTGATGCATTCCCATGGCCGCAGATGCGCGACAATATGATGGAAGCATTCGAAGACCCAAACATCTGCGATGAAGACGAAATGTGCCGCGAAGTGGTCGAATACGATGGCCATGATGGCGAGCCCCTGCTAATGGTCTGGGGTGATGCATCAAATCCACGCAATTGGGAAATCGGCTCCGAGTTCCTCAAAAAATGGGTGTGGCTGCTTAGGGGTTGTGAGGGATTGCTGGAAGCCACCAACTATTGGCGCGCAAGGCGGGGCGAGGAGCCCATCTCGCAGAGAATGCTCAATGCCGCCATAGCGCGAAGTATACCACCGCAATTATGTACTTCGGAGTTATGATCTGCGGTCAGCCACCTGCATGGGAAGCTTGTGGACCCTGCATGAATGACGACATGGAGCTTCGATGTCCGACAGTACAAAGAGCGTTTGCGAAGACCATTGAACGAAAGCCATCTCATTGCTCAACTATTTGATTGCACGTACAGACTCTCATTTCCCATCGCATCAATGGATCCCTTTGCGCCCCCACCAAAGCCGAAGACTGCATTGGGTTGGCATCGCGTCCTATCGCCCACGGCCAACGTGAAGGTTTCCCCCATCTCCCTGGGAGGTATCAGTATAGGCAACTCATGGAGCAAACTTTTCGGAAAGAGCGAGGACCCGTTTGCGTTACTTGACGCGTACTACGACCTCGGCGGGAATTTCATCGACACAGCGAACACATACAATTCCGAGGAGTCTGAGAGGTTGATCGGAGAATGGATGGAGAAGCGTGGAGTGCGGGACGAGATGGTTGTGGCGACCAAATATGCAAGTGGATACCGCGCATACAACCGTAAACAAGAGCCGTTGCAGAGCAATTTCACCGGACCGTCCGCAAAGAGCATGCATATCTCTGTGAGAGACAGTCTCCGCAAGCTACGCACTGACTACATCGATATCCTTTATGTTCATTGGCAGGTCCTCCCTCTTGAAGTTTCGTCCAAAACAGCTGATCCGATTCAGGTGGGATGTTTCGTGCTCGGTAGAAGAGGTGATGCGCCACCTGCATGCGCTCGTCATGGCTAGGCAGGTGCTCTATCTAGGCGTGTCCGATACCCCTGCCTGGGTGGTGGTCAAGGCGAATGAATGTAAGTG
>AJMS01010214.1:0-15501 GCA_000263175.2 Phaeosphaeriaceae sp. UM 1110
CGATGAGGCAGAGGGGAAAGACATGTTTGGGCTGGTGTTGGTGAAGAATAAAAAGGACGGGGGGATGGCGAGTTACCATGGGGTTATAGTTATAGAGGTGGAAGGGAGAAAGGGGACGTATAGGAGGGTGGGGAAGGTGGTGTTTGATGAGGAGACGCTGGGGGAGTGTGAGTGGATGGAAGATGAGGGGAAGTTGGTGGAGGTTACTCTTGTGTAAAGTGTACACAGCTCTTGGCAGGTAAAAAGTGTCGTTCGATGTTGATTCGTATTGGACTCCGTGTGAAAGCAAGCTCATTGAGGGGATAAAAAGAACCGGGCAGAAAAGAATGCCGCAAGGCTAATGGTCTCCACCGGATGCACTTCCTTCTCCTCTCCAGGTTTCTGCTCTTGTGAACGGATAAACAGCGCCGCCTGAGACTCGTACTCCAATCATCGACTTCATCTACTGGGGTCAGAAGAACGCCGTCATTCCCACCGTGCCCGAAGGCCTGCAGCTGGAGTGGTACTTCGGGAAGTCCAAGACGGTATGTATCCGGTTACATTCATCGCGCATGGATATGTAGGGACTCTAGAACAAATCGCGCTCAAGCGCTTCACCGCGAAGCAGGAAGGTCAAGGCAAGAACATCACACGCGCCATCTGGTACTACAGCGTCGACGAGCATCACTCCTCCCGTCACCATCACACCATACGCTACAACCTCATCGTCATGTCATGGGCCATGGCCAACAACTTTCCGCGCGCCTACGTCCAATTTGGCACGTAGCGCTTCGTGCTGAACTTCATGCAAGCCTGGATGAATGGACTGGTCGATGAAGAGAAGCTCGAGGCACAGAGCTCCAAGGCGCGAAAAGGCTTCATCGACTTCTGGCTTAGAAGCGACTTCGACCTGATGGAGTTCGACCGTGGCGAGATTGGAAAGATCGAGAAGCTGCTCAAGAAGCTGAAGAAATTATCGGTGCCGCCGAATCTGCTTGAGAAGTTCGAAGATACACCTGCGAACATTTTATCGATGCGCCAGCAAAATGAAATCCCCGATGACGTGTTCAGGAAGTACGGTCCGTCATTGACGCTCAGTTACATCGTTGAGATGTCGGGGCTTTCGGACGAGAACCGCCTCGAGAGGAAGAAGATGAAGGGCATTTGCGATGGAGAGAACGCGGAGAAGTTGGAGCAGATTCAAGCGAGGAACGAGATTGATTCTCGTCGCCGCGCCCCCTGGGACAGCAAGCTGATCAGGGCTTTGCGAGGTACTGTCGCTCCAGACTTACTACACCCTGCCGCCATCCGCAAGGGCCCTGTCCTTCTCAGCTGAGGGAGCCCTGGATGGACAAGGTGACCTTCTTTGAAATCTTGGAATCTGGGCTCGAGGCAGTTGAGGAGGAGGAGTTTGACGATGTTCTGGAAGCATTCGAGGAGGCTTCTCTGGGGTTTTAGGATGTGGCAGGAATGCAGATGGAGTGAATAAGTATGCTAATGATTGATATCATGAGGTAGCCAGGATTGGAACAGTCTACCTCATTGTTCAGCTGAACAAAGCAAAAGAAGTCAAAGCGCCCCATGGTGCCGTATGATCTGTCAATAGGAGCGCTTTCTCGAATCCTGGCCCACCAGGAAGTGGCCATAACCAGGTGGCTGCATCATACATGCTTCGGATCGGTAGACATGAGGTGAAAGCTTTGAGGTAGGTGTATGCATGGATGAACTCAGCCACCTGAATCCTACATATCTGCAGACTGATTCAATGTCAGTTGGTATTTGCGATTAAAGGGGCTTAGGTGCAACTCCGGAAGGTGAGCCGAGGGGCGCACTGCGTGTCCTAGGTAGGACCTTGCTCCGGGGAAGCTGGAAGGTCCGTACTTTCCCATCGAATCACAACGTCTCTCAGCATTCCATTCCAGAAATCGAAAACGCCAAGCTGTACCACCGCTTATGGATCGGACCTTTTTGAAACCTTAAGCTGCGCGCATCATGGGCTGATTGGCATGGTTGCGGATGCGCTAGATCCTAGCGTGCGATCCGAAAACTCAATCGCCATGATAGGCGACTGAGCTTCCGAAAGGCGGCATAGCTCATCTTCTGGAGTTCGCGTAATAGTGAGCTACTGCATGGTACAGATCTATGGTTCACCGATCAACGACACGGGAAAGGTCTTTTGCTGACGATCATCGCGTTTTTGACACCGAGAAGAAGTACTTATCGGTGTCACCCTTGTACATGGCCCGATTCCGCGGTATGGGAAACGACTGAATGCAGGATGTACGTGCCTGTTCGTGCCCAACACGGTTCAAGGGGAGGGCAAGTCTCGTGCAGAGCTCTTAATCCTGATATCTCTACCCCAGATACCCCAGACTCCACTTGACGTTCATTCTCCACTTTCGGCCAGATGCGATTTGGACGCTCAATTCATCAGCATGGAAAGTGCCGTTACTGCTAGCGGTGCGAAGGTCATCGCTACATCGTACACTTGCCTGAGCATTGCGGTTGTCTTCGTTGCCTTGAGATTGGCAGTACGTTGGAAGCTTGTAGGTTTCAATGGCAGAGAAGATTCAACCTTGTGCCTGGCTCTCGTACGTTGTTCCATGCCAGGGGAAGCTCAGGTCGTCGAAGCTGACACGCGATAGTTGAGCTCGGCGTTATCAACAATATTCTTCCATCTACGTAAGTCAGCAGTATTCATGTTAGGGACGAGCTCATACTGTACAGAGGTCATTGAAGGCGGTTTGGGCCATCATTTCGATACCTTGAGTACGGAGGTCATCACTACATATTTCAAGGTTAGAGGATATGCTTTGCACATTTTGCGAAGGTTCCATTGACCAACCGATTCAGTACTCATATTTCTGCATCATGTTCTACAACTTCAGTCTGTCGTTCACAAAATTGGCTATTGTGTTTCTCTGTATGCGCATATTCGCAACCTCAAGTTGGTACAGAGCTTGCTTGGCTGTCCTGGCGCTCATCAGCATGTACTCGGCCTGGATCTTGATTGTCAGCATTATGCCATGCGTGCCAATACCTCGCTATTGGGACAGGACAATCGAAGGATGGTGCTTTCCTTCTGCTGTCCTTTGGTGGTTCAATGCCGGCATGAATATCTTTTCAGATTTCTTGGTCGTCTTGCTCCCCATCCCAGCAATATCGAGGTTGCAACTTCCACCAAAGCAACGTATCTTCATATCGCTGGTGTTTGCGCTTGGTTTCTCGTAGGTCGATGCTCTCTTGATACTCCAGGTATCAGCTAACATGAAGATAGTATATGCATTCTCTCCATAATTCGACTCAAGCCTCTCCACCGCGCGACACGAACAACAGATCCCACATACGAGAATGTCAACATCGCAATATGGTCTGCGGTGGAAGTCAATGGTGCCATCATTGGCGCCTGTCTGCCAACATTACGGCCTCTCTTCTCTCGAATCTTCCCGCAGCTCAAATCTTCAGCGGACCACTCCAAGACATCGCGGGCCTTCACGCTACGGGTACTCAACACATCTTCTAGAAAGAAGCGCTCGAATTCGGACACTATTAGCGAAATTGCCATCATGGACAACAGTTCTCGAGCTAGGGACCACGACGACGAAAGAGCGCAGGAAGGTATATTCGTGACTACAGAGGTCAGGATTGAGAATGCAAGTTCGAGGAACGAGCCAGTTGGAATTGCTCACTGATTGTACTTACGCGCATGAAAGTGTTCAGGCTTATCTTGCCAGGTCACGCAAATTTATTTCGAATTGAGTAACGTCTCGTGCAAGTATCACATGTGGCGATGCCAAAGTGATAATTGCGGAGTTATGTTCGGAGTTGAGTTTTGGCCACAAAAAGGTGTGCAAATCGCGGAATTTGTCAAGTCAGCGTGATTATGCTACTGTCACTGCAGCATTGGTTTCAGTACAACTTGAAGGTCAAGAGGGAAGAGGAGAGAAAGAGATGAGTTGATTCTACTATGTTAATGGTACTATAACTTTAGAGGCGGGAAGGCAATTTGAGATGATGATTTGCTTCAATGACGTCGATCCATGGCGCAAAGTGGATTGGGATAGTGGGTTGGTGCAGGCGTTGCTAGATGCTGTGGAGAAGGATGCATTGCATCCGAGTGTCCTTAGGAAGCAGGCCCGTCCACCTCAGCTGAGGGAGCCTTGGATGATAGGAAAATCTTCTTTGGGTCGGTAAGGTGTGGTATGAAGCCAGTGGAAGTGGAAGTTGATCCGGTGTCTGAGGTGTTTGAATAGGCAACACTGGATGAGCAGGAGTATGTGCTGGGAGTACCTCGAGCTAGACCGATGTCGAGATGGAGCAGCTGAGTGGGCTTCAATACATTGTAGCGATGCTACTTGCACGTTCAAGAAGAAATGAGGACGTCCGTGACACCGCATCATGTGCGGATATGCGTTCACTAATGGGTTGTGATCCTTCTAGAGTTGGCGTCGGGATCCAGTGTACTTTCTATCCCTTTGTGAATCAGCATATGCAATCGACGACAATGAGAGCTGCCCTAATGCGTCAGATCATCAGTGGTGATGGATTGTTTGACACAGGTGTATGCATCGATGTTGTGGAAATTGTTCATGTCATGCCTACTCCAACAAATGCCACATACAAATGGCCAAGTTGTAGAACTCAAATTGTACGGCGCTACCTGAAGACAACAGAAGCTCGCTACATATCAACAAAACTCGCCTGAAACCCATCTCACAGCATATGCTCAAAAATTGCACTCCACCACCTTACCGCCTTGGTGCTGGTGGCAGTCCTCCAGGTCCTCTTGAGCTAGGCCGTGAACCCGGTCCGTCCGATGGAGCGGGCGCCGGTCTGATAGGCAGAGACATGATGTTCTGACTTGAACTGCTACTGGATGTGCGGGCGGGATATGCGGGTCGTGGCGGCGCAGGTGCTGAACTCGAGCCATTCGGAACCTGAGGCTTAACATCGGCCGAGCCTCTGCGCTCGGGTTGAGGTCGCTCCTTGAGCTGTTCTTTTATGCTTGCGGCCGAAGGTGCTGGTGCTAGGTATGACTTGCGCTTATTGTGCTCCATCATGCTGACAGCCCAGGCCTCCAGATCGACTGGAGTACGTTTGGCGGCTTGCAAAAAGGCATCGTGATCCTATATAAAATCAGTACACCAATAATCGTGACTTTGAAACGGCCATCTTACATAGAGCTCGAGAGGTGTGGGTCGCTCTGCAGGGTCCTTCATCAAACACTTTGCGATCATGTCCTCCAAGATAGATGGGAATGCATCACTCTTGGGTAGCTTCGGCGCTGGCTCCAAAACGATTTGCTGCAAAAGATCCAGGATGCCCTGGGGCCCACCAGCCTCATCATCATCGGCACTGCCAGAGAAAGGAAATTTGCCAATGGCAAGCTCCATCAATGAAAGACCGACACTCCATACATCAGACTTGACTGTGTACGGCGACCCTTGTATCCGCTCTGGTGCCATGTATGTACCGGTGCCAACGAAGGTCTCGGCGATGGAACCTTCCAATTCACTTGACACACCAAAGTCACATAATTTGATTGATCCCTTTGAGTTGACCAGAATGTTTGAGGGTTTCAAGTCTCGGTGCATGATGCGGTGTGCGCTGTAGAGGTAGGCGAGACCTCCAAGAACGGCTTCGGCGATCTTTCCGAGGACATCGACGCGGACAGGGCCAAAGGTTCGGGACACCCAGTCAAGGGATCTGTATATGCTGGTGAGTTGCTGTGTGTAAATCTGAAAACGGCCAGCGCTTACCCCACATCCATGTACTCCATGCACATTATGACATCCCCGCTCTCGTTCTGGAAGGCACCGTAGAAATCGACGATATATTCTGAGTTGCAGTCGTGCATGATTCGGAGCTCGCGCACGATTCGTTTCCGTACTTCGTTCTTTGCTTCGACGTGTATGACCTGGGCCTGTCAGTGCCTTCCTCTTCTCAATCCTCGTGCCCGCCCCAACGCACCTTCCTCGCCATGACCACTTTAGTAGCAGCATGCTGAACCTTGCTGACTGTGCCTCCATTACCTGAGCCCAGTTCTCGCAACACTATCAGATCTTCGGCTTTCAGATCTAGCTGGAACTCGACACCAATTTCGAGCGTATCCTGCTTATCGTCGTTGGCGAGACTTCCGGGTACCTGGGCATCACCGGCCGAGGGTGCCGGCTTTGGCGGTGGAGCGCTGAGAGCGAGCCCCTTGAGGTTCTTCCTCTTCATCGTCTTGGGCTTAAATGGGTCGGCCATGTTGCTGGTGGGGTGCGCCGGGCGCTGTCAAACGTCGGGTTTCGTGTCGAAAAGACAATGCCACAAGCTGTACAGCTCAGAGGCAAGCTGCCCTGCTGTATGTGAGGGCAGAAGCGCAAGGCAGCGCTGCCACTTGTTTCGAGTTTGCCGCCCGAAGATGGGTCGACGATGGCTCGCCAATCACGGAGGGACTCCTGATAGAGGACAGCGTCTATTGGATTGCCCGATTCGGGTGTCGTAACGGGCGGTCGGCGGAGTCAGCGAGACACAGTGCTTGATTGGGAGGCAGAAAATGTGAGGGAAAGAATGTGTCTCGGGCGTGTGTTGCGTGCGAGTGAAGCTCAGGAGAGAAGCGTGAATATGGCCAGGGCCGCTCCTCTAACGTTAGCGGGGCGCGTTCTTTGGTGGGGTGTGCATGCAGCGAGCCAAACAGACTCTGCAAGGCTGCGCGTGGCTCTCAGTACGCCAGAGACGTACTGCTAATATATGGCCAGAGAATAAATATCAATATTTGTGCACAAGAAGCAGTCTTTCTAGAGCATCGATACCGTTGAAGCATGTATCATGCATTGCTCAGGAGGTTTCAGGTCTACTTTGCCGTCTGGCAGCTCTCTGTCCAAGACCCCACCATATCCGCGATTATGTCTAACTCACGTGCGCAAGAACCTCACCGTGGACGCCCGTTCTCGTCCGCGCATGACGACCACTATAACGGGCACTGCACTGGCGAGCGGCATGTGGTTGTGGAGAACATGGCGGATCCCACGTGATTCCCACGTTGCGCGCGATCGACTGCGGCCTGTGCTCTGGGCACTAAGGAATATCTTCCGACATGCATCAAGCCGTTGGTTCCTTCAACGATCACTTCAGCCATCACCAGACGGAAGATCTGCTCCCTGCTCGGCAGTCATGTGCAGTAGACATGGTTATGGTACGAAGCATACAAGTTTGCCGCACAATTAATCTATGTGATCACGCCAACCATTTCTGGCAATGCACCGGCCATCGTCGTCGCACCACCGCCTAATCTCAATTAAAGGTATATCGTTCAGCATGCCCACTTCGATCGCTGTGAATCCTGGATTTCGCATACTCGCGTTACAGCACTCCGTCACCATACCTACTCACGATGAAGACCGAACGTGACGAGGAAGCTGAGGCTTTCCTGCACGAGTCCCCTGAAAACGAAGATGTCCCAACTACCGTGAACAACAAGTCGACTGCCTGGGCGCGTTCAAGATCCTATATTCGGCTGTTTCTCGAGATCGCCATGGCCGCGACGATAGTGTTCCTGCTCTTCTTCCGCGCGCCTTCAACAAAAGCCATTCGAAGGACACCAGTTCCAGAGTGTATGTTCGGGTGAGCAGGGATTTAATCGAATACTAACCAGTCCAAGTTCCACGGAAGATCTACACGTTCCACAATGACCCCAAGTACACCCGCGAGGATATGTTTCTGAACGAGTCCACGACACTGCGTACTTTGCACAACTGGATTCCCCTCAGCTCAGAAAGCCGCGGCTACGTCGTCATCCCCGATCTTGATGGACCTTACGATCTCCCAGAACCTGACCAGATTGCCATCGATCGCCACAACGACGGACCAGGATTTATGATGTCCGTCTTTCACCAACTACACTGTCTTTCTTACCTTGCCGAGTACTTCCAGCGCGGTTATGGAGGACACGAAATGACCAAAGAAGTCTCGCATCATACGGCGCATTGCTTCAACTATATTCGACAGGGTATCACGTGTAATGCCGACTTGACGTTGGAGGGTAAGACGGACGCAGGACCAGGTGAGGGCTCGGAGCATGAGTGTGTGGACTATGATGCGTTGTTGGAGTGGGCCAACAAGCATGCCGCATATAGGTGGAGGAATGGCCTTCTGCCCGAGGATGCCATTCTGTAGTCTCATTTACAATTGAAGTCCTTGTTGCATCCATCCATCTGTTGATGCTACCTTTTTAAGCAGACTGGGACAGTCCATCGAAGCCAACTACGATAACCACCGCACAAGGGACTCGCGAGTATGCTTTGTGAACTTCACTTCTAACCTCGAGACCATGGAAGCTCTATCAGATCGCGCCAAGGTCAATGGAGACAGCGGACAAAGAGTAAAGCAAGGCGCGAAAGCATGTAATTGTGATCCGCCCTTGTAAAGGACTCGACGTAGTCATCGCAAGTGAACGTCTTAGCAGTCTATCCTTGTTTTCTGGGGGGACGGTGGAATCGGCGCGTTTGTTGTCGCTTCGCTGTTGAGCTGTCAAGTACTAGCGGCTAGCATCCCTGGGTGGATTGTGGAAGGCTGCATACGCCTGGTCACGTGGCTCGCGCTAAGACCCTCGCAACAATTGTTGATGCGGCGCCGAGCCTTTGAGCGCAACCATCGACATTTCTACTCCTTTACTCCCACCTTCTCTCTTTATTTCTCCTCCACTTCGGCCGTCGCCAGCTCACCGCCGTCATAATCGAGAGCCCTCCGCGAACCCGGTCTTCAAAGAATCTAAACACGAGACGCGTACCCTTTGTCCGTCTCGAAGATGTCTACGAGGGACTTCTTCGACCAGGTCGCCGCTGAAGGCAGCGAAGAGGATGATGAGGATTTCGATGAGGAGACAGGCGATGTCCGACCAAAGAAGACGAACGGAACCAATGGCATCGACGACTCGAGCGAGGAAGAAGACGAGGACGATGACGAGCTGTTGAAAGAGGCAAGTTGTGGCACACAATGGTCCCTCGCGCTGGGTTGCTGACTAGAATTACAGGAAGGTGCAGGTTTCGTCGTAGATGAAGACGAGGAAGACGACGAGGGCGAGCGTCGGCGGCGTCGCAGGAAGAAGCGCAAGAATCGAGAAGCTGACGAAGCTCTCGACGACGAAGATTTGGACTTGATCGGCGTTGAGGTCGAGAAACCCGACGAGGCGCAGGTACCTTTTTCACTTACCACTGCTGACTTGTGAAATACTGATCGTTCATAGTCCAGGTTCAAACGCCTAAAGCGCGGCCACAAAGAGCGCGCCCGAGACCGTGGTATCGACAATATCTTCTCAGATGACGAAGGGAACGAGGACATCGACGAGCCGCGACGGGCTGGCCTAAACGAGTTCGACGACTTCATCGAAGACGACCAGTTCGAGGACGAGATCGAAGACGACCGCGACGTCACACAACCTGGTGTGAACCTTATAACACAGGGCTTGCAGGCTGCGGGACTTGATGAGGGTGCAGAGGAGGATTATAGGGCAGCCTTTGGTGATGGTACCGACTATGACTGGGCACTGGAGATGCAGGAGGTCGAAGAGGAGGAGCAGGCTGGCGAAGGCCGAGAGCTGCAACTCAAAGATGTCTTCGAGCCCTCGCAGCTGCAGGAGCGCATGTTGACAGACGAGGACAACGTCATTCGAGAGACCGACATTCCTGAACGCCTACAACTAGCCCGCAAGCCGTTTAAAGACTTGGATATTACACCAGACGCCATGCAGGACCGGTTGACTGAAGAAGCACGCTGGATCACGGCGCTACTGTGGCCGAAGAAGGGTCTACAGGGCTATTTCCACGTACCGTTCGAGAAGGCTGTCTTCAAGGTACTCGAATTCATCAACATCGAAGACTACGAGGTCCCATTCATCTTCAACCATCGAAAAGACTACCTCATCCACGCCCCCGGCGACCATGACAATCAGGATGACCCGGACAACCCGCCTCCGAACGACATTCGCCCGGAGCGCTTGCTGAACCAGAGCGACCTGTGGGAAGTGTTCGATCTGGACTTGAAGTTCCGCGCATTTGCTGAAAAGCGAGACGCCTTGCGCCTCAACTATGCAAATCTCACCAGCGTTTACACCGACATTGTCGACAATGAAATTGACGATCTGGCCGGCAAGGCTGGCACTATCGAGGAAGTTCAAGAACTGCAAGATTATCTACACTACCGCTACTCGCAAGAGGTCAATGAGCTTCGACAAGAATCGAACGGAACGCAAAAGCGTGCCAACAATGCCCGAAGTTTCTACGATAAGCTACGGAGCAGCAAGGCGAACCAGTTCGTTAAGGCTATCGGCATCAGTCCAGAGGATTTCGCGAAGAAAGCAGAAGGGACCAGCAGGGGCGCGCAAGTCATCGAAGACCCCCCGTATCTGGTCGAAGAATATGCCGACCAATTAGCAGAGGCTCCCGAGACAGGCTTGACACTCTTGAGGTCTGCCAAGGTTCTATTTGTGCAGGATCTGCAAATGAGCTCTCGCCTGCGACGATTTTTGCGGGGAAGCTTCTATCAGAATGCCCAGATCGACTGTATACGGACTGACAAAGGTGCACGTAAGATCACCGAGGATCACTCATATTATGAGTTCAAGTATCTCCGACGACAGACGTTCCTGGATTTGCACGGAAGACCAGACTTGTTCTTGAAGATGCTCAAGGCCGAAAGCGAGGGCCTCGTCCAGGTTCAGATCTCCATGGCGAATTATACCGAGTTCAAGCGCCGCCTCCACGACAAGATCGTTTCAGACAACGTCAGCGACGTTTCCGACTCTTGGAATAACCTTCGCCGAGAATTGCTTGACGAAGCTCTAGACAAGCTGCAGAAGATCATCGCAAATGGCGTGAAGGAAACTTTGCGAGCGCGATGCGAAGATGAGCTCGCCAGCCGAGCAAGGGAGAGCTACTACAACAAGCTTGACCAAGCACCGTACAAGCTCAAGGCTTCCCCTCTTGGCTCTATACCCAATGTTTTGTGCATGTCCAATGGACAAGGTCAACGCGGAGACGCTATCCTGTGGGCGTACGTGGAAAATGACGGCCGCGTGCTGGAGCACGGCAAGCTGGTCGAGTTCCGGCTGGGCAATCAAGAGCGCGGTATTCCAGATGGAGAGGACATCGCCAAGTTCGTCGAGGCAGCCCAACGCCGTCGTCCAGATGTCATCGGAGTCAGTGGCTGGTCAGTCGAGACGAGGAAGCTTTACAAGGACGTGCAGGAGATCATCAAGCAGAACCGCCTCACCGGCCCAACTTACGAAGACGAGAACACGGGTGACGAGAGGAGCGACGAGCTAGACGTGGTGATGGTCAACGATGAAGTTGCTCGCTTGTACTACAACAGTGGTCGTGCGACAGCGGAGTTCCCCAAATATCCTCCGCTAACCAGGTACTGTATCGCGCTCGCAAGGTACTTGCAGAATCCACTTGCCGAGTATGCATCCCTCGGAAAAGACATCGTCTCGATACCTTTCATTCCCAACCAGACCCTCATACCGCAAGAGAAGCTATACGATCGTCTCGAGACTGCCATGGTGGATATGGTTAACCTTGTGGGTATCGATCTTCCCGATGCCTATGATGATCAGTATCTTGGCAAGCTACTGCCTTACATCTGCGGTCTGGGTCCACGAAAAGCTGATAGACTGGTCAAGGCTATTCAAGCCAATGGCGAAGAGATCCTCTCTCGATATGATCTGTTGGGTATAACGGAGAACAGCTCTCGCGACTTGAAAGCGGCCATGGGTCCAAAAGTGTTCCAGAACTGTGCCAGCTTCCTCTACATGCCGTACGATGCGAGTGAGGAGTCGTCGGACTACCTTGATTACACCCGTGTCCACCCTGAAGATTACGATCTTGCTCGCAAGATGGTCGCGGATGCCTTGAACATGGACGAGGAAGATGTGAAGGCCGAGACAGACGAGGGTGGTCCCAGCGCCGTCGTTCGAAAGATGGTTCGGGAGGAGACTACCGATCTCGTCAACGACTTGGCCTTGGAGGACTATGCTCTTGAGATCGAGCGCAACTTCGGTCAGCGCAAGCGCGCGACGCTCGAAACCATCCGTGCCGAGCTCGAAAATCCATACGAGGAGATCAGGCAGGTGTTCTCGGAACTGCAAGGTCACGAGATCTTTACCATGCTCACAGGAGAGACCAAGGATACCCTTCGCGAGGGTATGGTTGTCCCGACCACAATCAGACGCACATTCCCAGACCACATTGAGTGCAGGCTTGAGTGTGGTGTCGAGGGTGGTGTTTCCGAGTCAGAATTTCCAGAGGGCGTTGGCAGCGGTGGACAAGAGCCTCGTCACGTTTACCAACCACATCAGGTGGTTCGTGGTCGTATTCTGTTTCTCAATACGAGGGCGCTGACTGCACAATTGTCGTTCCGCGAAGATCTTATCCGCAAGCCTATGCCGCGTGTGGAGCGCATCGCCGGCGAATGGGACGAGGCACAAGAGGCTGCAGACAAGAAGGCTGCAGAGAGAGAAAAGGAAGTGGCGTCTGGTCGTCCCAACAGAGTCGTCAATCACCCTCTCTTCTTCTCTTTCAACTCCGCGCAGGCTGAGGAGTATCTTGGCACCAAGGACGTTGGTGAGCTTGTCATTCGACCCTCGTCCAAGGGTCTCGATCATTTGGTCGTCACTTGGAAAGTCGGCAACAACTCGTACCAACATCTTGATGTTCTCGAGCTTGGCAAGGTCAACCAATTCTCGCTTGGCAAGCAACTCAAGATCGGCAAGTCAACGTACACCGATCTTGACGAGTTGATCGTCAACCACATCGAGGCCATGTCGCGCAAGGTCACCGAGCTCACGCGAGACGAACGGTTCCAGACTGGCACGAAGGAAGAGACGGGTAAGTCTTCATTCTCATTACACTTGGTTGAGATCATTTCACTAACAAAGCACAGAACAATGGCTGGAGAACTACTGCACTGCCAACCCTAACCGTTCCATGTACGCGTTCTGCAGTATGCCCAAGTACCCTGGCCATTTCTGGCTCTGCTACCAGCTCGGTCACGAGAAGCCTAAGGGTGCCTGGCCGTTCAAGATCAGCCCTGGCAAGTTCGAGATGCGTGGTCACGCCTATGGAGATATGGTCTCCCTAAAAAATGGTTTCAAAATGTTGGCGCGTGTGCAAGGCAGCGGACCAACTGCCATCCCAAGGCGGTAGACGAATCACCTGGGTAAGAGTAGGGGAGCTTGTATTGATACTTGAATGTTTCTTTCTGCATTTCACATGAATGAGCGAAGATTGCTTGATTCCTTGCTTGTTTTCAGCGTTACCAAAAAGATTATCTGCCCAAGACATTGCAAGGCGCTATCGATGAGAAAATACCATAAATTGCATCAAGAAGCTATTGCCATGAAGGAGCTAGTATTTCGTGATGCACCGCGCACGCCGTCTCATGATGTACATCTAGCAAATAACAAAAGTATAAACACACTATGCAACATCCTGTAGTACCTCACTGTTCTGCCTTGAAGACGTTTTTATAACTATGGTATTTCGTAGTTTTCCTAGTCGAACCGTGCACTCATGGGACGGCGCATCACCAGATACCAGCTCCTCCGTATTCTCATTACACCCCATCCTGCATACTCCATCCTGCATACTCATAATGACGCCGTCTCCCGGCTCGCTCCCTCCCCAATGCCCAGGTCCCAGCCCTTGTCGAGTTCAAAATCGCCCATCACTCCATAATGATCAGTCACCCAACCACCTTCAATATCCCTCTCTACTTCCGCCAACACATCTTCGCCAACCTTGACACCCATACCAATCCTTTCAAACCCCCTCACCTCCACCTCTCCCCTCGACAAAATCTTGTCCATCCGACTACAGCCGAACTTCTCCCTCATCCACGCCGGCGCCTGCTGACCCCACGTATATCCCTCGTCGCTATCTTCCTTCCCGCCGAGTTCCAGGTACGCGTCTTTAAGGTCGTTTTCGGAATGGAGGGTGCGATCGAAGGGTTCGATTGCGTTCAAGTCGCCTGCGAGTATTGCAGCAGCTACTTCTGGTGCTTTGAGGAATGAAGCAGCGGAGGCGAGCTGTGTTGGTCGGACGGGCGGCTCAGCAACGAGGGATTCGAGGTGGACGTTGCAGAGACGGAGGACCTTGTCATCACGGCCACTCGGAGGGTTTGTGAGTGCAATGTCGATGAATAAACCATCTCTGTCGAATTTACTGACAAACGGAACACGGAAGATGGAGGAGATGTTGAGGCGCCGGTCGATCAGTGCGGTGGTGCCGTAGAGTGGGGACAGCCAGTATTGGTGGTCCAAGTCTGTGATGTGAAAGCGTGAAGCGATCCAAGTGGCGGCGCGGATTTGGGAGAGGTCGAGTGAAGACATCTCTTGGAGGAGGATCACAATAGCAGATTCGGGGGGTGATGAGGTGACGAGTTGTTCGAGATGTTGCAAGGCGGCGCTCATGCGGTGTTCGCCGTGGGGGACGAGCACGTCGATGTTCCATGATATCAGCCGGATGAGATGGGAATTCAGTGGAGGTGAAGTTGAAGGGTTGGAACCTCTCTTGCTAGACGATACTGGAGTCCATGATCCGTCGCTGGTAGCGTGATAGTAGTCTTGCGGTCTCGGTGCGTGATACGCATCTCCTCGGTGTTGCGCTGGCCCCGATTCCATAGCGGCTTTGAGAGCCTGCATGATATCTGTTGGCTTTGATGATGACATTCTTGTTTGTATCGCACTTGGGCGCTTGATAGATCAAATATATGTGACAGAATAGTACAATGACCCGGTCGATATAATGTAATTGAATGGGCGGATGGCTAGTCGGAAGCAGCTTATTGTTGAGCTTACGAGCCAAGTCATGTCATACCCGTTGCGGGTGGTGAGATTATGGGTCCCCTAATATCGAAGCTGAGAAAGTATCCAATCTGACCTGTCAGAGATTCTACTAAGATGCGCAAGTGTAGACGAGCAGTAAATCCCAAATGTGCGGAGATAGCAGCTTTCAAAAGGTTAGAAGGCAATGTTTATTACGATCATGAGCTTTCCATCGACCGAGAGAAGTCTGAAAGCCCAGCTAGAAGTCAATTTGTAGTGAAACATGTACAGAACGAGTCGAAATACGCTACGCTTCTGGTAAGACAGGGCACTGGTTGACGGAAGGTGAGGAGAGCTGCACGTGACCGGACTAGGGTACCCCTGCAACAGCTCCGAAGCGCGTTCCCGTCGTGAACTTTCGCGATCTGGAGCAATTGCCAAACGTGGGATGCTGTCACTACCGCCATATCTCTTTCCACCTGTCACGACCGATACTTCTGCATAGTTCTCTCTTTTGTCTCCTCTTGAACCTTGCCTTCGATCGCCGTCTCCGCTGCCCTCACCATGGGCTCCCGACTACACAATGCGCCCATAGTCATCGATAATGGCAGCGGCACCATAAGAGCTGGGTTCGCTGGCGAGGATGTTCCAAAATGCTACTTCCCTTCATACGTTGGACGGCCGAAGCATGTACGGACAATGGCAGGCGCATTGGAGGG
>AJMS01010213.1:0-15494 GCA_000263175.2 Phaeosphaeriaceae sp. UM 1110
GTGGGGAGTATGAAGGATTTAGATATGGGGTTGAGAGTGGAGTTGCTTGTAAAGGTGAAGGGAATTGAGAAGGATAAGTTGCAGGAGGTGGTGAGTAAGGCGAGGCAGGTGTGTCCGTACAGCAGGGCGACGAAGGATAATGTGTATACCACGATCAGGTGTGAGACGATGTAGGATATAGAGGTCAGACGGGATAGAAAAAGCTGTCAGTCCGGACTCATCATCCTTCGAAAAGAAAGTCAATGAGCTATTCTGTGGACCATGTGAAAACTTCTCTTCATGCAGCTACCAAGCATATATATCCCCTCAAGCCTAATCTTATGGCTCCGCAGCACGTCGCTCATTAGTTTCCGCAGACGATGCTTTTGATGTATTGTACAGTGATGATAGAAGACGCTTCGGAAAACTTCCCAGACGCCAAAATTGTGTTCTCCAGAAAACGCGCGTCGAACCCCTTCACCTGAACGTATGCAGTATGAGCGGCCGCATCCTCGAAAACTCAAAGCGCCGGGACGGACGATTCTCATCCGCATTCGAACTCAAATTGTCTAAGCACAGTGTTAACATGCATCTGTCAACACATTTTCGATCATTTGTTCCCAAGCAGGGGCTGGGATTCGCTACCCTCGCCAGAGTTGCCCTTCTTCTTTTTGCCCCGCTTCTTCCTCTTCTTCTTGCCTTCAGCTTTGCTGCCGGCATGTGACTCGACGTCAGAATGTCCCTTGGACTCGTCTTGCGCATCGTCAGCAGGAGTCACTAGCAGAGTCTTGTCTTCGGAATCACTAGAGCTCGTGGTCTCCAAGACAATCTTCTTGATGCCATTGACATCGACAATGTTCTCTGAGATACTACCGCTGCGAGCAGTATGGCGTTTGTTCAATGGGCTCTTCGTATGCGAATCGTTGGAGCGCAGTGAGGCGATGGTGCTAACCGATCGTGAGCGAGGTCGTGAATGCTCGCGTTCTTTGCCGTTGTCGACGACTAGCCTGTCATTGTCGTGCGCGGCTGACTTTGGAGATTGGGGTTCCTCGTCTGCAGCCCTGTGGCTGGATCGACCGGACTTCCATGACATGCGGTCGCCATTTGGTGCCATGGTACCATATCCCACCGCGACACTGTGGACACCATCACTAGCCTCACGACCAGCAGACGATAGCAAACCTTGCCCGACTCCACCTTCAGGGGCATGTGAATCCTGTGTTACTACAGACGCATCTTGTGCTGGACGAGCGTTTTCGGGTATCGTGGGTGGGATGGCTGCTGCGCTCGCAGGCTTGATCTTGACGGTGTTGATTCGGGTCGTCTTGGGTCGATTGGCTGCGTTGGAAGGTCCAAGGTGCTTCAGGTGCTCGTAGATGTCCGGATCATTGCTGGAGACAGGCGCTAGGTTGCCTTTGTTGCCGCTGCTGCGGCGGCGCACCAAGAACGAGGTCAAAGGAGGATTGTCCGAAAATTCTGGCAGAGATAGTTTGCGTGGAGCATTGCCGTTCGGCTGCGCGTCTGAGTCTTCGACATCGATCAAGGGTTGTTCGGATGCTTTTCGAGAGGCGTCGGTGACGACCTTGCCTCGGGGGACACGGGTACGCGGTGCTGGCGCCATGCGGCGAATAGCCTTATGGACATCAATGAAGACGTCTGACTCATCGATGATTTCCCTGTCATCATAGTTAGAAACAACAGATCAATGAGGTCTGCGAGCATCACTTACTCTCCAATAAGCTCCTCAATGACGTCTTCCAGAGTGACGACGCCGACAGCTCCCTTTGCCTCGGCTGGGTAGTCTGATACAAGCACCATGTGAGACTTGCCCTCCTGGAAGAAGTTGAGAATATCCAAGCAGCTGGTCTCGGGACGCGTCTCGGGTAGAGTGGCGAGGGCAAAGTCGCGCACGCGCAGAGCGTCTTCGGGGTCGTAGGTGATGAGCATCTTGACGAGAAGCATGCCAACGAAATCGTTCTTGTTACCAGGGGCGTGAATGGGGATGCGCGAATATCCTGCAGAAAGAATGTTGTCCATCATCTTTTCGTCCAGGATAGTATCAGACGACATGGTGAAGACATCCTTCATGGGCGTCATGATGTTGCCGACTGCCTTGGCCTTGAGATCCAAAACAGCTGTAATAATAGTGACCTCGTCTTCGTTGAGACGCTCCTCCGCATTACCGAGCGACTTGTGCAGGGTGACAAGGGTCTTCAGGCCAGTCTTCTTGTATATGGTACCGTGGTCTTCACCGAGGAGGTAATCGAGTAGCTTCGCAGTGGGCCAGGCGGCTATACCCATGATGTACATGAGTGCGAGGACGACGGGCGACATCCATGCGCCGATGGGCAGTCCATAACGCACACAGATGGACTGAGGGACAACCTCACCGAAGACGACTGGAAGATGTTAGTGACGAGTTGTGAGTAGATGCATACATAGCATACCAATGAGAACCGTGGAGCCAACAACGGCAGGCCAGCCTCCGCCCAGCGATCTGTCGAGTACGATGGGTAGGGTTTCGTTGGTGATGACGTTGCTGAGAAGAAGCGTGACCAGGACCCAATGCTTGCCGCGCTTGAGTAGTCGCAGCACTCTTGATGCGTTCTTGCGCTCGTGGGCCTCGCCAGAGTGAGCAAGAACCTGGAGGTAGATCTCATCCTGTCCCATGAGGCTGACTCGAGTTAGTAGGCGTAGATATATAGCTCAATGTACGGCTTACGCAATGGTCAAACCAGCGAAGACACCACCAGCCAGAACGAGCGCGAGGGCAATGCCGAGGTACAGGACTAGGCTGGCATCCTTCTTTGGAAGCTCTTCTTCAGCAAGCGCGCTGACGACTCCGCCAAAAGGAAGCGGGATGGCCTTGACCATGGGCGCAAAGGCGTGGAAGAGGCAGACGAGCAGCAAGCGGACGCGGTTTGTGCCATTGGCTGCGCCTGGCCGTGAGTGAGAGGCGGTCATGGCGGGCATGGCAGAGGCCATTCGGGATGCAGGCACCTCAGTGCGGGGAGATGGATGAGGTCCAGCGACAGAGGTGTTGACGTGATGGTCGCTGTGCAGAGCAAAGAGTGTTGGTGCGCGACAAATAACGACGGAAGCAGCGGTTGCTAGCGCCTGCACGTGTGGTGGGGACTAGGGATTCTAGGCGCATTGGACGAGAACACCAAGATCTTGATCACCAGGGGCCGTCGCATTCACAAGCATTGCATTTCATCGACGCTTTCTTGTCTGGATGACAATTGCACTCACTGAGATTGTCCCAGTCGCTGCGTCTGGCGAGGTGAGACTCTTTCCGTACTCAAGCGAGTTAGCTGCGCTGATGGTTTTTGGAGATTGCGCGCAACCAGATGATGCCGTGCGACTTCTCACCAAGCAGCCAAGCATCGCATCAGTTGCCCCATCGCCGGTGCTGACAATCCCCTCATCTGGGTTGTATACAACCATTCCAGCTTCATACCACCTTTAAAGTCGTTCACATTTCCAGGGGCTCCTGTACGAATTCGATGCCATGACGGCAGCCAAAGCTAGACCCTCTTGTAGTTCGAGGCGGCTTGCGACGAATGCTTCTTAGCCCCATCGCGCGTCATCGTGCAGCAGACAATTGAGTGCATCACGTGCACCGGCCATTGCAGCGCCTTAACGCCGGCTCGAATCTGGGGAAAGAGCAAGCCCGCAACTAGCCGTACCTGCCGCGGCTTTGCCTTTCACACCTGCCCTTTCCTCGCTCGCGCCTGCGCAGCATGGATTTTCGATTGTTTACACATTCTGCTGGTGAATGAATATTCCAAATTCTATCACCTGCATTATGGCTTCAAAATCACCATCACTTCGCGCTTTGTCGCGTTCCCTCCGACCACGCGCCCCGTTTCGTCCCGGATGCCAACACCAAGCACAATGCAAACAATACTCTGCTGCTGCAGCTGGTGCACGTCTCAATGGCAGTGTCGAATATGACACTACTCCCATCCTGAACCATACTTCCAAAGCCTCCCTCGCCAACCCTGAACTACCCGCAGATATAAGGAAAGGGCAGACAAAGCGAATCAACTTGTACACCGCCGTCAATGAAGCAATGAGACATGCGTTACAGACTGACGAGAGGGTCTTGGTATTTGGTGAAGATATACAATTCGGTGGTGTGTTCAGGTGTACCATGAATCTCGCGGCAGACTTCGGTACAGAGCGTGTCTTCAATACACCTTTGAGCGAGCAAGGGCTGATAGGCTTCGCTGTTGGAGCTGCTGCAGAAGGCATGAGACCCATTGCTGAAATTCAATTTGCCGACTATGTTTTCCCTGCTTTCGACCAAATACACAACGAGGTCGCCAAGTACAGATATAGGTCAGGCTCAACAGGAGTAAATTGCGGTGGTCTGGTCATTCGTATGCCCTCAGGAAGTGTTGGACATGGCGCATTGTGAGGCAGACATCAATATACCTTTTTTGCTGCTAACATATCTCAGATACCACACACAGTCTCCCGAAGCCCTCTTCACTCACACCCCCGGCCTCCGCGTAGTCATCCCGCGTTCACCTGTTCAAGCAAAGGGTCTGCTCCTGTCTGCAATCCGCTGTAACGATCCCGCAATCTTCATGGAGCCAAAGATACTCTACCGTGCAGCTGTCGAACAGGTGCCAGTAGATGCATACCATCTGCCTCTCGACAAAGCCGAGGTCCTCAAGACGGGCAAGCATGTTACTATAATATCATACGGCACACCACTATACACGTGCTCTGCAGCCATAACAGCAGCAGAGAAAGATTTTGGATGCAGCGTCGAGCTCATCGATCTGCGGACCATCTACCCCTGGGATCGCGAGACTGTCCTCAACAGTGTCAAGAAGACTGGCCGAGCTATCGTCGTACATGAGAGTATGATGAACGCTGGTGTTGGAGCCGAGGTTGCAGCCACAATACAAGAGAAGGCTTTTCTGAGACTAGAAGCGCCTGTCAAGAGGGTGGCAGGCTGGGCAACACATACCGGACTGATGTTTGAGCAGTTCATCATTCCAGATGTCACGCGTAAGCCTAACCTTGTACATGCGAATTCTAATACTGACAAAGCTAGGGGTATATGATGCCATCAAGCAAACATTAGACTACTAGAACCAAAATGCTATCGCCACGAAATCAGGGGCCATTATTTATTGATCATAAGATAGCCGATGTCGTCCTCGGAACAAACTTGACCTCAACCCCTCTCAGCCCTGTCGCGAACCACCCAACAATCTCCATCTTCCCACTCACTTCCACGTCAAACTCTTCGATCAACCTCTTCACAGCCTTCACCACGAAAAACCTTCCCAGATTTTGTCCCGGACAACTTCTATTCGCACTGCCAAAGCCCATCCAATAGTGATCCATACGTCCGATTTCCTTCTTCTTTTCTTCCGTTCCGTCGTTCATCCAGCGCTCGGGCCAGAATCTCTCTGGCTGTGGGAACAAGTTCGCGTCGTGATGCGTTGACCATTGACAAATCCCCATCGTAGTTCCCGCAGGCAAGTACGTACCGCACACATCCGCGCCACCTTCCGGCACCACGCGTGGAAGGAAGCCAGATACAGCGGGTATGAGTCTCAAGCTCTCTTTCAAGATAGCCGAGAATAGTGGAACCTTGCTGGTCAGCTCCACATATCCCGCATCCTTGCTGATGTCCTGTTCCCGCATTTCCTTCCTCAGTTGTGCGATGTATTCTGGATTCGTCGCAAGATGGTACAGCACTCCCGCAAGCGTAATCATCACCGTATCATGCCCCGCGCCAAAATTAGTCATTGTAATACCGAGCACCCAATGCGGCTTGAATCTCGCTTCCTTATCATGGTGCAGCGTCATCAGCGTCGCCAGTAGATCAGGTTCATCTCCCATCTCGACTTCTTCACTCTTAGGCAAAGCATCTTGAGGCTGTTCGGTCGTCTTATGCGCTCCCAGTCGATGATACCATCTCACGTGTTTCGTGCTCTCCAAGCTCTGCAGCCTCTTCAACACATTCGGCGCCGCGAACGCAATGATCGGCCACATCTTGGGCATCCCCAGTCCCAGCCCCAAACTCGCCGGAATAATCAAGAGCCCTCCGATCTTTGGAATCGAGCGCATAACATTGACATATGTCGGGAACCAGCCTAGTGTCGTGAAGATGCTCCAGATGCTGTCGCTGGCGACCAAGTTTCCATCATCATGGCCCTGCGCCGTGTAATCCAGACTCTTCCCCAGCACGAACCAACTCAGCGCATCGAGTGCGTAGATGTGCGTCCACATGGCCAAATCTACCTCTTTGCCATTGAATCCTCGCACCCGCTCAATGAATGTCTCGAGATACTTTGAAAGCACAGGCTCATGTTTCTCCATCCCCTTGATTGAATACGCCGGCCCAATCGCTCGTCGCTGCATACGATATTTCTCAATATTCGTTTCAGGAAGTAAATCAAGTCCCTCTTCACTGCCCTTTTTCGGCGCAGCGCATACTTGGTACCATGACCCCTTGGTAAATCGCGTGCCTGCGCTGTATGCGAGACGGATTGCGGCGCCGTCGCAGACTGAGACTTGGTTTGGGGCGATGCGCACGATGGGGCCGTAGGTCGCGTGCAGGGAGGGGAAGAGAAGGTCGGAGCGACCTTTGCGGATGTGCCAGATTATCCAGAGCTTGGAAATGCGGGCGAGGAAGGGGCCGGGGACGGAGGAGAGGGGGTGGAAGAAGATGCGCGTGATGATGGTGTAGGTGAGGTAGGCGGCTAGAGTAGAGAGACCCAGGACCAGAGTTGAAGGCATGTTGGAGTCAGGTATATTAATTGTTGGAGGTTGAGGAATTGTTGGAGAAGATGTGATTAAGAATGGCTGTGGGTGGTGTCGATATGTAGCAGTGGGGTGGGTAAGGCGTGCAGCGGAAGCTATTTCTTAGTGCTGATAGAGTACGTCGCATGCATGCATATGAATGTTGTGATAACTCCGTAGTGGCGATAATGGTCTTATGTTGATGCAGATACATTGGGTGGGCATACTCGTATGATTCCGCTCGATTTGAGCAGATTGCCGCTGCACTGCGGGGCGTCGACGTGGTTGTCAGCTGTGCCGCAGTAAGACGAGGTAGATGATCTGCGTCCCCAAAGTCAGCATAAGCGCACCGTGCCGCATCTTTTCATTGCTGTAAAATAGTCTGAACCCAAGAATCCTCGGTGTACAACAAATATGACCGAAGTGTATCGTTCCTTACAGCGGACCCAGTTCACAGGGATTGTGGGTGTGATGAAGTAGAGTCGATGACTAAGTGCTCCAACTTGAGAAGTGTTATGTCGTAAGCACGAAAAGTACGAAGATGACGACTGCGGAAGTCCAAGAGACTTTGCCCAGTTGGCCTATCATCTCATGCGGCCAACTTTACCTCGAGGAGCTAAATAAGATACCGTTCTCTAATCCCGCATGGCCTTAGCGCGAATAAGCCTCGTCGCAAATTCGTACGGCATTGGTGTTAGTGCAATACCACAAGTACTTCATGCCTCGTATGCACTAGGTTGGAAGGAGTCAACTTCCTTATATCGCCAGAAAAAGCTTCGAGTCTCTTCTATCTGAGAACTAACCATACCTATTGTACCATCATACTCCACCACCCCACTCCAAACACGCCCACACTACAGCCCCTAACACCGCGTCCCATCCGAGTGCTTTGACCGCGAATCCACCATGAAGAAGCGCTTTCAATTCCGATCCCATATTCATCCCAGACTTCATCCCTTGCCACTGCCCTGCGACGATGAAGCCTGCACTGGCAATGAGACACTTGTCCATATCCGACGTGCGTAACTTGAGCAAGCCAGTATGCGGAAGTAGCAGAATAAGTCGCTCAAACAAGACCAATCCGCTGAAGATTGGATGTGCCCTCAAAGAAGGTAGCGCCAACAATGATGCGTTAAGAAGCATATTTGGCATATGGAGTGTGGCCATTGCTTTGCGACCGTTGGTTGGATTAGCTGGCTCTGATTTCTGCTTTTCGGAAGGCTGAATGTCTTGACTCGAAAGATGTGCTTGGATCAAGAATAGAGTGGCCGTGAAGCTGATTGGGAGAATCTGACTTAGAAGAATAAAGTTGCGCATTGTTGAGGATGGGATTTGGTGGATGCGGGCTGCACGTGATTAGTATGTTGTATAGAGATCTTACTTCGACCTTCAATGATGCGCACCTGTTCGAGCTATCCAGATGTTCCAGAACCATGTTGCTAAGATCGCGAGTTGCGTCCACGTTGCGTTCTGTGCGTTCGATACCAATTCGTCTGCGAAGTCTTTGAACAGCGACGATTGGAGCATCCATTGCACGAGCTTCTCGCTCGAAATGGCTGCTAGGCTGGCTTCACCGCTCCAAGCTTGATAATGCGTGAATAGGAAGAAAAGCATATGGTATGAGAGTGTGGCGAAGCTGATGGACGCAAGAAAGGCGTAGATCTTGATGTGTCGTGCGCGCGCAGCTTTGGCGGTCGTGATAGCATCGCCTCTCCCTTGAGATGCATCTTTACTTGGCGGAGCCGAGTGATAAATCTCGTTGTATTGTGCGTAAAGTGAGAATATTATGCTGAATGTTGCGTATAGTGCGAGGGCGATGTAGGACAGGAACAGTGTGGTGCCGACATAGTTATTTGGCGGCGTGGCATAGGACGCCAGGGAGTCGAAGAGAATGATGTCCATCTTGTGGGAGTTGAGTCTAGCTTCTGATATCAAATTGAATATGTGGACTTATATTGCGTGCGAAAATTGAAGCCAGATCGTCCACAGATCATGGTTCGCGATATGTGACGTAATGCGTTTGAGATCTCGGGAGACGCGACGTTTCGTCTGCAAGCACTGCAGCAACATTTGTAGCCACCCTCATATCATTTTTCCGCAAACTGCATTTTGAATTGTTTTCGGAACATAGAAATGTATTTGGATGTCAATAGAAAATGTGGCTGAATTCCACGTGGAAGGTACATGTATGATAGAACAAGCCTAGCATCTTCATTCTACCTTCGCAGAGCACATTTGTCTATGTAATGTATCTAAAATGCGGCGCTGCGTCTGCAAGCTCGCTGACGTTGACAGGAACTCCTTCGGCAGGCTTACCATATTTCTTATCTTTCTGTCGGTTCACATATCTCAAGGCCATGCTGTTCGAGAACGCAAACACTGCAGTGGCGATAGCCATTCCCATCGACAGATAGTGTCCCTTGCGAAACTGAGGGCCGTCGCTGCTTGGATAGAAGAAGCTACCAGCGATGCTGCCAAAGTTTCCGAGCGCTGTATAGACGCCCATGCCTACCGCACGCTTTGTCTCATTACCAAAGTTGTTCGCCGCCCAAGCGTGCGATGGCGGGTAAGTGGCGTAGACACAGGCAACGGATATGCAGATGCATCCGTACTTTCCATGTAAAGCGGATTCGGGAAGTGTCGCCAGGAGTGCGTAGGCGATCGTGGCGACGACGGCGAGCGCGGTTATGTGCAAGCCACGCTCCCGGAAATGATCTGAGCTAAGCGACATAACGTACATGAGCACAAAAGCGCAAGCGTAAGGTGGAACAGTCATAAGGTTGGCAGTCGTAGGTTTGTTGTACCCGAGATCTTGAACATGGTTAGCTCAGAAGAGACTACTTGTGTAAATCCAGCGCTCACCTTTGATTACACTTGGTAGAAAGCCAGAGATGGACGATAGCATTGCTGCCGTCGGCAGGTAGACGGCTACCTGCCCGTACAGGCGCCAGTCAGTCACAGCTGCAAGCATGTGCTTCCCCTTGATTTTGCCGGCCTTCTCAAACGACTCGCTGTGAAAACGAGCTTCTGCGATCTCTTGGTCGGTGCCAGAGAATCTCGAGTTCTTCATCGGCCGATCTGGCACCCAGTACAGGCAAAAAAGGCCGAGACAAAAGCTAGGCAATGCTTCAATCAAGAACAGCCATTTCCATGTAGGAGTAGTGCTATCCAGATGGCCAATGCCATACGCAATCAGTCCCCCGAAAGCACTGAAAGGGTGTTAGTGGGGTTCAATCAGCATCCTGCGACTTGACCTACCCGGCTAGAGCTGTAGGGCCGAGAAACCAAAATACACGAACACCCATCTCCGTGCGATGATACCATAAGGACAAGAAATATACCTACGTCTCTGATCAGTCTTCTGTGCACGAATCACTGTTCAGCGGTCTCGTACGATGCCCGTTCCAAACAATCCCTCAAAGGCGCCGAGGAAGATACGGCAGACGAGTGCACCAGGGTAATTGAATGCAACGCACTGGAGTAGACTCGTAGCGCTCCATCCGCAGACTCCAAAAGCAATCCACTATACAAGTCAGCCAATGCGGGGTATGACAAAGGCCTATCTCTACCTTCGAAGGTGGGAAGATGCGATATCCCATACAGCCAGGAACTTGACAAAGTATCAGACCGACATAGAAGATCATAATCACAGTCTGCCATTGCTTGTCGGTGAGGCTGTATTTTCCCGGTCCAATACCGTTGTTCTTCGTCTCATGTCCAGCGGCATAGCCATACAGCTTGGCATTCTAGAGAGGAGGTCAGCAAAGTATAGCACCATGGTCTACACCAGCTTGACGTACTGCAATATTCCCGCGATCAAGATATTCGAAAAAGTATAAAAGCGATATGGTGGGCATGAGGATAAATCGAGCTTGCGCAGGTACTTCTTCTGCTTCTGAATCCACTCCGGATCGTCCAGCATGCGCACTTCCTTCTGAACATCGTTCGGAGCATAATCATCATGCTGCTGTGTTGGATCAACGGCGACTTTCTCCTCTTCGGGAAGACGCTCAATCTGTGTGGGTCTCTCGTCGAAGCCCATTGTGGTTTATTTCGGGTGAGGTCAATTCAGAATTCGTCGTTTGTAATAAGGATGCAGCGACTCTGATCATCCGATCCTGGACGTTTTCGAATGGCTCATATAAAATGCGCGAACATGCTCTTTGCTGACAATTCGGATGGTCCCCAAGTTTAACCTGAAGGCAAGCGGCGGTTCCCCGTGGGGAGCTTCTCCACCTCCAACCTTCCTTAGCGCGGCCGGAAGTTCGCCGTTACACCGTGAAGAGCGTCGCAGGCCAACTTCCGGAGGCAAACTTCGTGCCGATCTTTCTCAGCCAAAATTGACGTTACTTAGTGTCTGTGCGAGATGTCCGGAATTTTTCTCAAGAATCGAGACTTCACAATTCTGGATCACAAAATTCAAGATGGGTTCGTTCATGGAATCGACGTGTGATCTGCCAGAGGGCTCGTGGGATAGCCATGTTCATGTTGTCGATGAGGTAAGAAGATTAAGCTTACGATAGCTCAACGCCCCTCGTGCTGACTGGACTGATCTTGGTAGGATGTATTTCCGCTGCATCCGAAACACCCATACCGACCAAAAAAAGCAGACTTGAACGATCTTTTGAAGTTTGAAGCTGGTCTGGGCATATCACACATCTGTCTTGTCGCCTTCTCGGTATACCATACGGACAACTCCTCTATCATGGATGCCCTTGCCCGTTTGAAGGGCAGAGGTCGTGCTGTAGTTTGCATTGACCCGGAGAACGTCACGGACGGCGAGCTGAGGAAGCTTCATCGGCTCGGTGCACGCGCCGTACGACTCAACCTAAAGACACGCGAAGAAAAGCTCGACGAACAGGATTTCCAGAAAATGCTGTATAGCTACGCTGATCGGATAAGGCCACTGGGTTGGGCGCTGCAG
Organism: Phaeosphaeriaceae sp. UM 1110; assembly: GCA_000263175.2. NCBI lineage: Eukaryota > Fungi > Ascomycota > Dothideomycetes > Pleosporales > Phaeosphaeriaceae > Phaeosphaeriaceae sp. UM 1110. The sequence continues at coordinate 11,675 of AJMS01010213.1, forward strand.
ATATTCTGCGCCTTGGAACAACTCAAACAGATTGCCCACATCCTACCACTACTACAGATCCCAATCATACTCGATCATCTCGGCGCTCCGAATGCCTCACTTGGTCCAGGTCGGACCCAGCCAGGATATACCGAGTTTATCGACTTGCTGAAGACTGGCCTGGTATGGACAAAGCTTAGTGGACTATATCGGTTCTCAACCCTGCCAGACATGAATGAGTACGTCTTGGAAATACTCCGTGTTGCTCCAAATCGAGTCGTCTATGCGAGCGACTGGCCGCATAGCGGAGGTATACATGCGAGCCCAGGAGGCGATCGCAATGCTCTGCAGGAATACAGGAAGGTCGATGACATGGCGTTCATCGAACGCTGCAAGGCATGGTGCTATGCAAGCGGGGATGATATGGGTGACGAGCTTGTTCGAAAGATCTTCAGGGACAATGCGCGAATTCTGTGGCAATACGATGCAGACTAGCACTTTGACAAGTAAACACAGTGGCTCGTATGTATTACACCTGCCATACGTTATGTCATGAAAAGTCCGGGATCTAAGTTGGTGGTATGGTACTCCGGAAAGCAGTTTAGAAATGAAAAGCCATCCATATCTATATCTTGCTCATTGAAGTTCATGTCGAAATTCACCTCGTTCTCTGGGACTGGAAAGGCAGGAAGATATCGTCCGATGGTCGATTCGGTGGTTGCTGTGTCGCTCGTCTGAAATGTGTCCAGACTGCGTGATTGCGGCGTCAAATTATTGTTGATGATATCAATACTTCTCTGAACGACGGGACAGGTGGCAGCGCCCCCATGTAAGGCACGGAGGAACGTCTGCATCCGGGTACTTGCGCCCAGGTCACCAGAATTCACGTCTGGTACGATGACCGAGGCACCAGTGTATATGCAATAGCAGATCAGATAGGTCAGGTGGGAGGTGCCGAAAGACTTCTCCAGGCAGACTATGAGCTGTTCAAGACAATGAGATGCATTGCGACATTCGAGATGATGCATGGAGGTCTTGAACGGTCGATGAAGCAGAATGGTCGTCGCATAGTACAGCATACTATCTAGTTAGCACAGCTCAGATATAGGGTAATAGCCACGTACTTTTGTGCGAGTATATGTGTAGGTGGGCATACTCGGGGTAGGTCCAGTGGGTCTAGCCGTAGATGTGCCGGCGTGTGCGTCCTCCATTCGTTCAGCCGCCTCTTCAATTCGTGAAGAGCCTGCTCCGCATTGCTGGATGCGTTCCGTGAGTAAAGACGTAACATTATGTCATTGATGATGACCGCCAATTTGCACGAATTTTGAAAGCACGATATCGCGTGCATTTTCATCGCCGGATACTCTCCCACGACCGTATCGCTGAGATTCATAGACTGGCCCTGGTGGGGAGACCAAAGCTCGTGCTATGTGTAATCGTCGACTGATGATCGGTGAGTAAAAGCGATCAAAATAAGATGACCGATCACTCACGTAGCTCCGGTGTGTGTTCGAGAGGAAGGTCTGGGAGAGCTGGCATACGGCCGAGGTAAAGACTGATTGCTCTTTGGAGAAGGTCAGCGACTACAAAGTCTACAGAACGTGTACTCACTTATCCCAAAAATAACAGCTCCAGAACAGTCTTCGCCTGATTTCAAGATCTTCAACGGTGAGGTGACCTAGTGCTAGCATCTTCGCATTGTTGTGGTGCAAACCAAGATCGCTGACCATTCTGAAAGCCATCCCACTATAGAGCCATGCTTGAGAGATCGAGCCATAGGCTAGATCTCGGGCACTCAGCTGTAGTAAAGCCCTGAGTTTCGTGAGCAGAGTCAGTGCTTGCTCTCATATCGGACGACCTAGATTTGTAGTGGCGAGGAGAATACATACTGCGAATGATTAGCCCGGTACGCATTCTAAGGTACATGATACTTAGCAGGCACTTGATTGTCTACATGACTAGTGTCAGTGCACCGTGCAGACTGCAAGGCACCCACTTCGTAGCCGGAGCTTGCTCACCTGAGCAGTCGCGATTGAACTTGGCTTGTGGATCTCGCTTCCTAGCAGGAGACGCGCACGAGTGGTCAGTAGCTCTCTCACCTCACCCTGACCAAAACGAGCAGCATGCGCACACAAGACCGTGAGCAGAAATGGTGAGTAGTACTGTCCACCGGTCATCATGTCGCCTACATTAATAATCAGCAAGGGTGAAAATGAACAGGGAAATCGATCCTCGTACGGATGAAAGCAGGTCGATACACCCACATGAAGTTTGGCGCAATCCACATCCAGTGAATCTGAAGCAGGTCAAATATCACACGCTGTGGGATATCTATTTGTAGTGCGGCATTACCGAGCGCGAAACCTTCCCAGGTTCGTGTCTCTTGTGCTTTGGAAATCAGAATAGTACGAGCATCTGTATCAGACGACTCAAACGCCGGCTGAATGGCCAGTGGTGCATGAACAGACGAAGTTGGACCATGATAACAAAGCTAAGTCTAAGTCAAAATATGTCTCAGGATGGTCTTTGGCACTCACCTGGCCCTTGGCATCAATACTCAGATCTGTTTGAGTGTCTTCTGGGCTAAGAGGCTGAGATGGGCTGGTACTCAGGGTAACAGACTCTTGTTTGCTGTCGCTTTGCACTCGTACAGGAGAAAGCGTGCGAGCCTCCAGTGCTTCCTGTAATCGACTAATGGTCTCTTCAGCCTCTTGTAACTTTGAAGCCATAGCAAGAACTTGAGACATGGCAGGCATCTTTTCATAGTGACACTCGTCGCCGTGAGCATCGCAAGTCGCGCATTGAGGCTGAGACCCGTCGCAGCGTGTCTTTACACGATTAGTTCGTTCCAGCAAAATTAATACTGGCTTATTAGCGATACCTTGCGTGTTCTACAATTAGAACATGTCAATCCACGATGGCCTCGGCCGCGCCGATCTGACGGGCGGCCTGTGTCTTTCGCTGTTGCCGGCATATAGAAGTCATGTAATTTGTGATGGACGTGATGGTTGTTTCAGTGGAAAGCACAATGACGTGCGGCGTGAATCGACCTTATTTCACTATTTAGTAAGATGCGGAAGAAATCGAAGCACATAATTGGATCTATTGAGCACCGGAAATAAGCTCTCAGCAGCCGTGGCAGCCCTAGAGTTTGGGTGCGGAGAAGACTCACGGCCAGTTGCCGAAAGCCGAAGTCACGTGCGAGCGGAGTGGCGATCCTATCTTAAACTCGAACCGCGAAATTAGAGCTAAATGCTGCATCATAACGCAGCAAATCTCGCTCAACACTGCTTATAATTCCAGCCGTTTCGAATCTCTTCCCTTACCCGGAGGTCCTACAATGCTTTATCGTGATATAGAATGTCTTGGAAATACGAAAGTTGTCTTTCAGGTGGCTTTCCCCATCAAATGTCGCTTCGTGGAATTCGAGGGCCACCGGGTTCCGGAAAGAACGAAGTAAGCTTGTGCAGCGCGTCATTATAGTTTAGTCTCTGTCTAGAGCAGTCTTCATGACATTTGCTCCAGCCTGGCCTCCACGCAAAGCTCCCCTGCTAAAGCGTGAAGCGCTGATATCTCGCCTTTTGTGAACGGAATACCCTCTCTTTCCCTCAAATCTTGAGTCTCACTTTCAATTTCCCCGCTTGTATAGATACGTTCCACTCCGGAAGCCTTCCCTGATTCGCGAACCTTTTTCATCAATATATCCATCCTATTACCCAATTCGCCTTTGTCGAGGAAAAGATCTGGCTGGAATACCATGAACCAATGGCCAACGTCTTGGGGTTCATCGAGGTTTTTGTATTGGTCATTGACTTCGCCAGCGAACGCAGCTCCGCTCATC
>AJMS01010212.1:0-15487 GCA_000263175.2 Phaeosphaeriaceae sp. UM 1110
AACAACATACCTGTTAGACAACTTTTTCCGACTCCACCTGGTGCGACCCCTATCGCCACGGTGCTCTCCACGCTGATGCATGCCGCCTCGTCCTCCTCGGTTCGCTTGATCTTTGACCTGTTGTTCCTTCACCACGTCGACAATCTCATCGGGGACTCGGAGATACTTGATCTGCAAGCGATCAGTGTCTGCTTTCACACGTCGACAGCTGGTACACTCACAGTGCTGCCGCGCACGTAGATCTCGGGTAACCGCATGAACTTATCGCCGTCTGCGCTTGTTTGTACAACTTCTCTCAGCGTGAGGTTCATCCATGTGTCGCAGTTGACGAGCAGGCCGTTCAGGGTTTCGCCGCTCTTGAGCTCGACCAGCATAGGGTGGCCCGTCGCGGCCGTCAGTAAGCCGAGAGGGAGCTTGACTATGTCAGTGGTGACTTTTGAAGCTGATGCGCCGCATCTTATGACGTACCATATTGGCTCTCTGGTGGGGCGCGTGATTTGAGTTGCTCTCAATTCTGCATGGGTACTGAATCGATATATGCTCTGGTGGAAGCGGTGGCAAAAGCTGGGCGGGTTGTTCTGGCTTTGGCTGGTGAGTGGGATCGTGTTTGTCGTGCAACGCTTCGAATATCGCGAGCCAGAGCTTGGGCCATCTGTGCTTGGCATTGCCTACAAAGTTCTGGAAACCCGACACATGGTGCTCGTTTGATGTCTCATTACAGTGCTCTGTAGAACCTCATACCTGTATCTGCAAGGACGGCGTATGAAACCAGCTCCTTCATAGCATGCTACATGCAGGTATGGCTTCGCAATCATATAAATCTACCAGAGAGACCTTCAACTTGCGGGGCCAAAGTATCAAGAGCTGTCCAATGTATTTTCCGAAAGGTCCTGCCATTCTTCGATGCCATGTCGGCACCAGCATGACTTCTTGAAACAACAGTGGACACCACCTGAGCTCATTCAGAGCTTCAGATTATGACGGAATGGAAGAAGCAATCCGAGCCACACGCACATCATGGTCGATTGTCCTGTCAGATTTTGGCTCGTAGCGGCGCAGGCCGGATCGAAGATGCCAGATGCACGATCCATGGAACCTTCAGAGCAGAGCTCCCACCCACACAACCCCAAGGCAGCCTTTCTCCACGTCGAAACACTCGCGCTATACTTGATTGTCAATATTCGAGCGTTTCATCACTTCGCATTCATGCGCGATCCGTGTCTGTGACCGACGACAGTGCCGCCAGTCAGCGTGGCTTAGCACGGGGCCTGACTTCCGCTGCGCAGCCGCCCTTAAACACACGACGCCCTTGTGCTGGTGCCTGGTCAAGAGCTCGAGGACACAACTTGTCCCACTCCACTCCGCCGCAGCTTTCTCTGCGCGTATCCGTTGCAGGATCGCACTGTGTCTGCTGCTTTCTTGTGTTTGCTTTGTGTTTTTCTGCTGTTCTTTTCGCCGAGATGCCGTCGTTCAAATCCAAGGTCGCGTCAGCCTTTGCGTGGGGACTGGGGCTATCACCTGCCCTCGCCGCAGTGCTTCCCACACGGTCCCTCGAGCTTCCCCGGCCAGACGGCAAGCTTTTGCATTACGGTACGCTCCACTCTTTATATTTCCTCTCGACCTCGCCATCTTTAGGCATCGACTGACGCTTCAAAGACCTTCAGCACGACTACGCACAAGCTACCTTCAGCATCCCCTGCATCGGCTGTCTTGGCGCTGCACATGACACAGACCAAGCAGGTGATGACGACGCCCTCGTAAGGCCAGCTCCAGGCACCCAAAATAATCTTGACCGTGCTCACACTCCTTCAGGTTCTGAAATTCACAAGCCATGCCCAAGACGAAGCCTGTGGTTCTTCAAACATCACACTGAACGGTATCCACCTGCCGCAAGAGTGGACTGGTGATTTTGCATCTGGCTCCGGCTCGTACACTGGTGTTACCGACCTACAGCAGAATGACAGCTCTTCCCAGCGCGACTTGGATCTTGAGTGGAACTCGGCCTGTCTTCACGGTGACGGGGAGACGGACGAAGCAGCCCAGGTCCTGACAGTCAGCATCAAGGCCATTGACGGCAGAGTTCTCGAGACGCCATCTGGGTTTACTGTCTCTTTCAAGCAGCAAACATCACCTCCTTCGCTACTTAGACTTGAGCCTGTTCCCAACCAGGCTTCTGAAGACACGCCTTCCTGGCGCAATCCACCCACTCATCTTCGCGTCATCTTCCTCAACGACACCCTTAGTGCCAGCCGGGAACAGTCCACCGCCAACTCGCTTGAAGAGGAGATCCTCGAGCTTCAGGTTCTTGAAGCGCAATTGAAGAAGCTTCAGCAAGCCATTGCCCACAAGAAGACATCCATCACCTTCCGCTTGAGTAACGAGACGACGACCCTTAAGGAGGAGATCAACAATTGTGACGGTCTCGCCTGCATTATCAAAGCCATCGCCCACAAGGCTCACGGTGCTTGGAAGGTTGCCATCGTTCGTCTCAAGCCTTCCGGATCTTCCGATACCATGGGCCGACCTGACTTGGACGTGTACGCGCCTGCCCGCATCAGCACTTCCCAGAAATCTGGTGGCTCGGTCAAAGTCGAGTCCGGAGACTCGCTCAAAGTCGACTCCGAGTCCGAGTCTGTCAACCCCCAGCCATATGAAGGATACTCGAATGAACTGCCACCGCGCCCAACCAAAACCTCCCCGTACATCATCGCCCTTGAGGTAACCTTGACCCTCCTGTGTTGCGGCTGCATTGTCGCCGTCATACGCCACAAATGCAGCAGCCTCCGGACACGCACTGAGCGCGCAGCCGCTCGCGAGGAGCGCAATACCGCCAAGGCCTACCGTCGCGCGGCTCGTCGTCATGCCTGGCGCAACTGGTGGCGCGGCAATTGGCGCAAAGACCAAGAGCGCATCGAGGATTACGAGGAGAAGCGGGCGCTCATTCAAGACCAAGAAAGCGTTCTCGAGGACGCGATGCAGCAGGAGATCCGCCAACTTCGCGCTGCCCACGAAGTTGTCAATGATCTAGTGCGCGAGGCCGAGGAGGGAAGAAACACTGTCGGCCCTCTCCCGCCGTGTAACTGCCAGCGCACCTCCCATCCATACTCGCCTTCCATCGCATCGACGTACCCACCCACATCGCTCCCCGACATCCCGTCACGACCGCTTTCGAGGACAGACAGCCTACCAAGCTACCGCTCCGACCCGCCCAGCGAGCCACCAAATTACGACTCCGACATGGACATGTCTGGCATTGTAGCGAATGGGTTCAGGGGATACATGTCGAGCCAGTCGACGACCAGCGAGGCGACGTCGCACTGGACCCCGGATAGCAGCGTTGTGGATGTCAGTCCACGACCGAGCGCGGAGACCTTGAGGTATCCGCGGAGCATTTTGACGTGCGAGGAGGAGAGTGAGGACGAGGTTGATTGAATATCGACAAGATCTGCGCACGCAGCGCAACGACCATCTTCGACATCTACTTCGGCCTACTCGACCCAGCCTACCGGCGAGAGATTCACAAAGCTCTCACACTATTGCCCAGAGTGCACGCTGCGCCTCGACGTGCGAGCGGATGCTATTGAGTAGCATCATGACGCTGCTGCCTGCCACATTCCAGCTTCCGAGCTTTCGAGATTTTTACATACGTGATCTGTTCACGCATTGTGTTGTTCACCTCGTTATTTCCTTGTCATGTGGCCATTCTGCCTCACTACCTCGCTGGCGCCTTTCACCATTGCCGCATTTACATTTTTGCGTGTGGCATTCCATGTACTTTGCAGCATCCTGAGCGGAGCGAAGTCCAGAGCTTCGTGTAATACCTTTTCATACCCTTTTTTCTTGTACAAACAGCGTCTGCTTCTGTTTGTCTTCTGGAGTTCCAGGATGGTTGCGGGTGTACATTTTCCAATTGTCGTAGCACATGTACATCATGGACGCGCGAGAGCAGGGCAAGTGCTTGGATCAAAGACTCGCAAAATGCAGTCTCTAATAACATCATCAACATCATCATGCATTGACTCTCACCCAGACTCCCAGATACCCAGATACGCGCGCACCCTGTCACGCTCGCGCATACACTTGCTGACCATGCCGATCGTACTCCAGTCCAGATTGTTTCCGCGAATAGATGTGAATGCCACACGGGGGCGCCAGTTTTTGGCATCATTAGACACTAGCACCTCTCCTACCCAACAACAATCACCAAACAATCAAAACTCGTCAAGGAATGACCATGTGATGCAATATCGTACACCTCTAGCATGGCTCTCATCATATACAGTACAGTGCAGTACAATGCTCATCTACAACTCCAGGTGGCAATCCAGCTAGCACTCCAACCTATATATACCATCTACCTTCTCCTCAGATACCAATTGAACGCCAACTGCCCCGTCTCAATATGGAATGGCGTCGGCACTTCTGACAGCCCCGGCCTGGCCACTGGATGTCTAAGATACACCGCCGCGCAGATATTCTGATTCACTTCCAGATACCGCGGAATAAACGCAAACGCGCTCATGTAGTCCCTGGGCCGCCAGGGCGTTGCGTATGGAGCAGTGGGGTTCCGACGATTCCAGGCGGAGGTGTGTTCGGTTTCTAGGCGGAGTTTTTCGAAGGCGGAACGCAGCTTGGCTTGGTCTTCTGGGGAGATGAGGGGTTCTGCTGGAGTGGAGGCGCGGGGCGAGCTGGCGGCTGATTTTTCGGCGATTTGCGTCTTAAGGAAGTCGAATTGTGCGTCCAGAGTTGAGATTGTTTCTGGGCTGGCGGAGCGCCAGAGGCTGATTGCTTTTTTGACTGTTTGTCTGAAAGCTCTGAACTTTTGCTTGTCCTTTGCCTTTACGTCTTCTTCGAGGACGTCGTCGACTTGCTCCATCATGGTCTGGAGATGCTTTTTTAGCTCTGCTGGTGTGGGCTCGTCGCGGTTGGTCTCAGTGGCGACCACTTTTGGAGGAGGGCGGACTGGGTTCTTCTCGCGCTCTTCAGCGCGGGCGGCGGCTTTCTCTTTGGTGATGCGGCGTGCCAGACCTGAGCGGGTTTTCTGGGCGCCGGTTGCGAACATGACGGACGAGGGCTCGACTTGGAACATGTCGCCTGGGTTGAGCTGGTAGCCCGGGAACTGCATCTGGAGGTCATAGTTAGCTTGATGGCAGACGACTTGTGTTGCAGCACAATCTCACCTTCTTGCCATTCACCTTGACCAGGCCATGGACCACAAACTGGTGTGCTTGCCTGACACTGCTAGCAAACATGGCTCGGAAAATGGCCGTGTCCAGTCGCCGCTCGAGGGGGTAGTATGTCATCTGCATGTACGGTGTCATTGGAGGTGTCCGCCTCTTCTCCTCAGAATCTGCTCCCATTCCTCGTCCAGCAGCCTGTTCTGAGCCATCGTTCCTCGCCAGGTACTGGTGGTCCATGGGCACTACAGCAGGCAGATTGCGCTTGAATTGCCGCTTCCACTTCTTCTCCTGGATGTGTTCGCCATGATATGCTCGTGTGCCCGCCTTGGCAGCCCACTTCTGCTGGAAGTACGTTTTGGTTGTGACATTGGGGGCTCGTAATTGTGCTATCGAATAGAGCGACCAGCGAGACCAGTCCTGCCGCACGTTCTGCTGCTGTCAGCGCCGCCCTTGTTCATCCTTGACATGGGACTAGACATACGAGCTTTTTCAGCGAATGGAACCTCGGCTTTTTCCGGGGCATGGTGAAGGCGGCTGGCTGTGTTGGACAATGACTGTTCGTGGTATTGTGAGTCTACCGGACAATAGATTCATGCACCCAAGTCTTGGCGCCCCAAAAATTCGCTAGGTGAGAGCTGCTCAAAAGCTAGCCCGCCCGCATATTTTCTTGCGACCACCCCGACCTCTTACTATATATTTCTCCTACCTCTCAATCAGCTCCAGCAACACTTGGCGACTCGAGCCGAACCACTTTCAACCATGGCCGACACCGAAACTGCTGCTCCTGCAGCCACCAACCCCGCCGAGGTCCCCAAGACGGAGACAAAGAGCGCTGATGCTGGCGAGGAGACGTGGAAGCTCAATGGCGACTCCAAGGACCGTGAAGAGCGCCGAGGTGGCCGCAACGACCGCAACGACAGGCACGATCGCTTCAACGATCGTCGCGGTGGAGGCCGTGGACGAGGCCGTGGTCGCGGTGGCTTCCAGAACAACAGGAAGTGTGTAAAATCATGCGCGCATATCTGACCTTCACAATTACTTACACAGACAGGCGCAACGAGGAGTTCGACAACATGCCCGAGTCTGACGACCCTGTAGAGATCCGCAACCAAGTAAGATCATGCGCGCATTCGAGGCAAGCCCCCCACTAACAGCGTCGAGGTCGAATTCTACTTCTCCACCCACAACTTGGTAACCGACGAGCACCTGTTCAAGGAGCTTGGTGGCCCCAAGAACATCCCAGTCTCGATCAAGCACATCGCAAACTTCAAGCGCATGCGCCACTTCCAGCCCTACTCCGCCATCGTCAATGCTCTGCGTGAGAGCAAGGATCTCGTGGTCGTAGATGACGGCGACTACAGCGGCACCGGCAACGAGGCTGTCAAGCGCGCAGAGCCTCTCGTGGTCCCCACCGAAGAGGGCGATGAGGAGCGCAAGCCCAGCACTCTCGACCTCTTCTACCGCCTGAAGAACGCTTCTTCCAACAAGCTCGAGACCAGCGTCTACGCCAAGGATTTCGGCAATCTCGAGGATGCCGGCCAAATTGCGCTCGAGCAGTTCTTCCGTCCCTATGGCGCAGTCATGGTGCGCAAGCGTCGCGAGAAGGACGATGGCTCCTGGAAGGGCAGCGTTTTCGTCGAGTTCGACTCAGAAGACTCGCAAAAGCAGTTCCTCGCCCTCGACCCCAAGCCCAAGTTCAACAACAACGAGCTCACCATCATGGGCAAGAAGGAGTACATCATCATGAAGTGCGAAGAGAAGGGCATCGAGCCAGACTTCGAGAACAAGAAAGAGGACCGCGGCAATCGCAGCCATGGCCGTGATCGTGATGGCGGTCGAGGCCGTGGCCGTGGTGGACGCGGAGGTCGAGGTGGCCGTGGAGGCTACGACCGCCGTGATCGCGATCGTCGTGACCGTTCTCCTCGCAGGCGCCGTGACCGCAGCGGTTCTGCCAACTCTGTCGAGAGCCGCGACTGGAACAACCGCCGCGACCGCTTCCAAAAGGGCAAGGACGACCGCAGCAGCCGCAAGGACGAGGAGCGCAAGGAGGTCGAGCGCGACGGCCACGGCGTGCCTGTGGTCAAGGACACTCGCACCGACGCCGAGATTGATGCTGCCTCCAAGAAGCGCAAGGCCGACGACGAGAATCGCGCCGACAGCCCCAAGAAGGGCAAGCTGGAGATCAAGCAGGACGAGTAGTGTCTTGCCTGGACTCAACATGCATGCTAGGGCGTTCAGGAGTCTTTTTTACTCATTTCTATCGTCGTTATCACGATATCATCAATGGGCTGGGTGGATCTTACGCAAAAGTTTACATGAGTCTGATATGTACTCGCATCTAGGCGATCTAGAGCTTCCATTACTGGAGCTCCAAATTTGAATCCCATTCTACTGGATACTCTTCCCTGAGACATGCTGCGATACTGACTTTATATTGCCCTCGTCTAATAATACATCTCATTGGCAGGATAATCATCTGAACTCGTATGTGCACAGCCGTACAAGGAGCACTTCAGTACGTTGTAAGCCATCAGACGGTATTATAATGTGTACGCCTGTAGTGCTTCGCAGATATACCGTCAAAGTGCGCTGAGATCAAACTTCCCTGTAGGGCTCCTGATACACTTCTGGCAGGATCGTGACAGTCTAGATAGCAGCTGGTAGTGCATTACCAAAACCCAAGTAGAGGTGCTGGACAGCCAGCTTCGCGGACGGCAAGATTGCAGAGATGAAAGCCGGTGTGATTTGAGATGACCATGGCCACCGTTGCTCACATCTTGCTCGGGTCAGACTGATCGCACTACATGAAGGCGTGCTGGTTGAGTGGCTGGTTTGGAATTCCATATGACGACAAGGGCGGTCGAGTATCGTATTGCTGGCCGAGGACCACGTTGAGGGTCAACACAGCCATGTCGAATGACTGAAGGCTGATAGCTCTTACGTGACTTTATGCTGGTAGTTCTTCTGTATGACTGGATATATGCCAGCTGAGTTTGGTCTATACCTTAAAAAGTGCTGATAGCTATACTGGAGTGGCTGGTAATCCTAACACGGAGGAAGGCTGCATAGTAGAAGCAAGAGATTATCAACTATGAATTTTCCAGCCATGTCTAAGCCCGAATCTGCAATCGCCCGACATGCAGACCATGATAATAAATTGCAGACGACATCGTAATCTGCCGGAGTGGCCCACAGATCCTACAAACGCAACCCAATTGGGTATTGGGCCGCGGTACGCCGATGGGAATTCCTATCTGCAATGACTGTGATGGAGAGCCATAATCAGCTGCGTAGCATGAGTCAAAGCATCAACAGAAGCATTAAAGTGGGAGAGATTGCGCACCAAAAGTAAGACATATGGTAGATTCACGAGAGAAGGGCGGCGAATACGAAGCGATGAAAGGTCGACGCATAGCGCCACCCAAAATACGCACTAGGCCCGGCTAGCGAAACCCCACCACGAGGTTTTTCAAAGCCCCGCCCGCGCAGCTTTCTTCCATCACCAGACGCCTGCCTCCACGGCTTATCAACTGAACGACTCGTCTGCCTCTGAGCGTCGACTGCGCCAGAGACAACTGCTCAAACTCAACCTCGCGTTCAGAAACCCGAGCCCACCGCCTCCAAGTGCGGGGTATCGACAGCTGTCCCACCACCAAATTTCGTAGCAGAAACAACCCACAACACCGCCAAAATGGTCAAGTAAGTCGCCTCGTTGCGCATCGCTGGGAACCTCGATACCATCGAGGTGCTTAGCAACATGTGCGCCCGAGATGAGATGAACAATATGCTAACAATTGCTGCAGCTTCACCGTAGAGGAGGTACGTCTTACACACACAACACCCGCCACATGCGGCAATATAGGGAAGAATCAAGGGCAGAATGCTGACTGCGCCATCAGATCCGTGGTCTCATGGACAATCCGGCGAACATCCGTAACATGTCCGTCATTGCCCACGGTAAGCGCCTACATCAACACCCGCATTAGTAACAAAACACTGACCCCTCACCAGTCGACCACGGCAAGTCCACCCTCACCGACTCCCTCGTCCAGCGTGCCGGTATCATCTCCGCCGCAAAGGCCGGATCTGCGCGTTTCACAGACACTCGTGCCGACGAGCAGGAGCGTGGTGTCACCATCAAGTCCACCGCCATCTCCCTGTACGCCCAGCTCCAGGACGAGGAGGACCTCAAGGACATCCCCGTCAAGACCGAAAAGAACGACTTCTTGATCAACTTGATCGACTCGCCCGGTCACGTTGACTTCTCATCTGAGGTCACTGCTGCGCTCCGTGTCACTGACGGTGCCCTTGTCGTCGTCGACACCATCGAAGGTGTGTGCGTCCAGACCGAGACTGTGCTCCGCCAGGCTCTTGGTGAGCGTATCAAGCCCGTCGTCATCATCAACAAGGTCGACCGTGCTCTTCTCGAGCTCCAGGTCTCCAAGGAGGACCTGTACCAGAACTTCTCTCGTGTCATCGAGTCCGTCAACGTCGTCATCTCCACCTACTTCGACAAGTCCCTCGGAGATGTCCAGGTCTACCCCGAGAAGGGTACCATTGCCTTCGGTTCCGGTCTTCACGGCTGGGCCTTCACCATCCGCCAGTTCGCCTCCAAGTACGCCAAGAAGTTTGGTGTCGACAAGAACAAGATGTGCGAGCGTCTCTGGGGCGAGAGCTACTTCAACCCCAAGACCAAGAAGTGGACCAAGGTTGGCACCCACGAGGGCAAGCCCCTCGAGCGTGCGTTCAACCAGTTCATCCTGGACCCCATCTTCCGCATCTTCAACGTCGTCATGAACTTCAAGACCGACGAGATCCCAACTCTCCTCGAGAAGCTTGAGATCAAGCTTTCCAGCGACGAGAAGGACCTCGAGGGCAAGCAGCTCCTCAAGGTCGTCATGCGCAAGTTCTTGCCTGCCGCTGACGCTCTCCTCGAGATGATGATTCTCCACCTTCCTTCTCCCCTCATTGCTCAGAAGTACCGTATGGAGACTCTGTACGAGGGTCCCCACGACGATGTCAACGCCATCGGTATCCGTGACTGCGACCACAACGGTCCCCTCATGCTTTACGTCTCCAAGATGGTGCCCACTTCCGACAAGGGTCGTTTCTACGCTTTCGGTCGTGTCTTCTCTGGAACCGTCAAGTCAGGTCTTAAGGTCCGTATCCAGGGTCCCAACTACGTCCCTGGCAAGAAGGAGGACTTGTTCATCAAGGCCATCCAGCGTACCATCCTCATGATGGGCCGTTTCGTCGAGCCCATCGAGAATGTCCCTGCCGGTAACATTCTCGGTCTCGTCGGTGTTGACCAGTTCTTGCTCAAGTCTGGTACTCTTACCACCAACGAGACTGCCCACAACCTCAAGGTCATGAAGTTCTCCGTCTCGCCCGTCGTCCAGCGTTCCGTCGAGGTCAAGAACGCCCAGGATCTTCCCAAGCTTGTCGAAGGTCTCAAGCGTCTGTCCAAGTCCGACCCCTGTGTCTTGACTTACATCTCGGACTCCGGTGAGCACGTCGTCGCTGGTGCCGGTGAGTTGCACTTGGAGATTTGCTTGAAGGATCTCGAGGAGGACCACGCTGGTGTCCCTCTCCGTGTTTCCGACCCCGTCGTCCAGTACCGTGAGACCGTCCGCGGCACCTCCAGCATGACTGCTCTGTCCAAGTCGCCCAACAAGCACAACCGTCTCTACGTCACCGCACAGCCTCTTGACGAGGAGGTCGCTGCCGCCATCGAGGCTGGCAAGATCGGTCCCCGTGACGATTTCAAGGCTCGTGCCCGTATCCTGGCTGACGAGCACGGCTGGGATGTCACCGACGCCCGTAAGATTTGGTGCTTCGGTCCTGAGACCACTGGTGCCAACTTGCTCGTCGACCAGACCAAGGCTGTTCAGTACCTGAACGAAATCAAGGACTCCGTTGTCTCTGGTTTCCAGTGGGCCACCAAGGAAGGTCCCGTTGCTGAGGAGCCCATGCGTTCCATCCGCTTCAACATCATGGATGTCACCCTCCACGCTGACGCTATCCACCGTGGTGGTGGTCAGATTATCCCCACTGCTCGTCGTGTGTTGTACGCCGCCACTCTGCTTGCCGAGCCCGCTCTCCAGGAGCCCGTCTACCTCGTCGAGATCCAGGTCCCCGAGCAGGCCATGGGTGGTATCTACGGCGTGCTTACCCGCCGTCGTGGTCACGTCTTCGAGGAGAACCAGCGTGTCGGTACTCCTCTCTTCAACATCAAGGCTTACCTGCCCGTCAACGAGTCTTTCGGTTTCACCGCCGATCTCCGATCAAACACCGCCGGACAGGCTTTCCCACAATTGGTCTTCGACCATTGGCAGGTCCTCCAGGGCGGCTCGCCCCTCGACAACACCACCCTTCCCGGAAAGATTGTCGCCGACATGCGGAAACGCAAGGGTATCAAGGTTGAGGTGCCCGACGTTAACAACGTGAGTCTAATCCACGATGACTGCAACCACACATTTACTGATATTGCATCTAGTACTACGACAAGCTGTAGAGGAATCCTCGCAAAAGTGTTAGATTTCCTTTTAGCGCGCGTTCGGAGCAAACGACAAGATTGGGCTCGATTGAGACCAGTGGTTGCGGCATGAAGCACATGATGTTCTGTTGAGCGATCACATTGAGAAAATGTCGGGTCGGGCTGTGCGCCCTTTGATTTAGTCGGCTTCTTGGGGCCTTGGTCTCGGAGGCCGGCAATGACGATCTTTTTCCTAAATGTTCAGAGTGTAGTATAGTTAGAATGAATCGAGCTGTATTGCACAATGCTTCATGTCCCTATGTGCTTGTGCTACTCAATGTCAACATTGCTCTTACTGAAAGACTTCAGCCTCGCCTACTCTAATCATCAGCGTCGAAACTCGCAGCTAGATTCCCGCGAAGCAGCCCACTTGCCCTCGACGTGGACGATGAAGAAGAGTTGGAACAAGCAGTATCGAGACATGATGTGGTTATTTCGATGAGTGAATGTAGTGGGGTGGAACGATCATGTGAGCACGCACATCTGAAGCTTGGGCCGGGGCTGTCGCGCGAGCTTGCAGCACGCGAGTAAGTTAGGTGGGCGTGTAACTAGGGCTGTCGCAAACCTCCAACCACCAAAGCGCAAACAAGCACGCGACCCGGCCATCGCACATGCAACGTGGCGCAAGGCCATAGCGGTGGCAGTATGATGCTCCGCGAAGAGGATGCCGCCATTTTCAAGCAATGGTTGCTGCCGAAGCTCGAGACAATGTACGGCAAAGCTGTTCCAGCTACACTTTAGACATGAATTGACATGCCGCAGCTCCGATGCAGACGCTGAAGTACTTGCCGACTATGTCATCGCGCTGGTCACGGCGAACAGTGAGTCGGAAGAGAATCTGAGAAGGAGCTGCTCAGAAGATCTTGCCGACTTCTTGCACGATAGTCAGTGTCGCTTTCGAATCGAACAAGCCATCGCTAACATTTATAGATACGGCCTCTTTTGTCAACGATTTGCTAAAGGCCCTCAAAACGAAAGCCTACATTCCCGGCGCGCCGTCGACCAAGTCCAAGCCATCTCTTCCAACACCACAGCAGACCCAACCTCCGCGTCCTGCACCAATCCCCTCCATAGCCACTTCCCACACGCCCCCACTCGATGCCCCCAAGGGTCCAGCTGCTGCGAGAAATCCATCCACATCGAGGAAGCGGAAGCTGGCACAGCGTGATACAAGTGAGCCGCAGGAAGGGAAAAGTGCCCAACATGACCGCGCTGGCAACGGGAATAGACCAAATAAACAGGCAGCTCGTGGGAGCGCGAGAAATCTACGAGGTGCTGCAATGCCGTTCCAGCCGCAACCTCCTCCTCCACCATCTACTTTTATGCCCAATATGGCAAACCTACCACCCCCGCCTCCCGGACCCATGCCGTTCGACATGAACGATCCCATGGCTTTCTTTGCCATGATGGCCACCCTTGGCACCAATTTACCTGGTATGCCTCCTCTGCCGCCCATGCCCTCCACCAAAAATGGCGCAGCTGCTCTCACCCGCAAAGAACCGTGCCATGACTATCATAACAAGGGCTTTTGTGCCGGCGGTGTAATGTGTCCTTACGAGCACGAAGGTGCCACGCCTGCCAACAGTCACATGTCTGACAGTAGGCGACAAGGCGCGGGCAGAGGCCACATGAATGGATATAGAGGAGGCCGTTCTCGGGCAGACTTCTCGCAGCTCGGTCCTTCGCACGACCCCACAAACACCACACTGGTAGTGGAACAGATCCCCGAGGACAATTGCAACGAGGACAATGTTCGAGCATTCTTTTCCAATTTTGGTACCGTTCTCCATGTGCAGATGCAGCCTACCCGCCGTCTTGCGATCATCAAGTTCGAGCATCATGCAGCTGCTAATGAAGCGTACAACAGCCCAAAAGCTATATTCGACAATCGCTTTGTGAAGCTGTATTGGTTAAAGTCCGAGGCCCAGCCGCGCGGAGGTGACATTGACATGACCGACGACGTCGACGACGAACAGCGTCTTGATCCAGAAGAAGTCGCAAAGCGGCAAGCTGAAGCGCAAGAGGCTTTCGAGGCACGACGAAAGAAGATGGAAGAAGCAGACGCCAGAGCCGCAGACATTGAACGACAAATACAAGAAAAGGATAGCGAAATGAGAGCGATAAGGCGCGAACTTGCCAAGCTAGCCGGTGACGATAATGGCGAACTCGAAGAGCAGTATACTCAAGATTTGGCTACCCTGCAAGCCGAAGCAGACTCGCTGTTCGCTCAACACGACTTCGCAGCCCCGCCTGGGCGTGGTCGCGGACGTGGTGCTTACCGTGGTCGTGGGCCGCATCGTGGACGGGGTGCATATCAAGGTCGTGGCGGCTTTGCAGTGCCATATCCGAGCAAGAAGCTCGGCGTGAGGAGGCTGGACAATCGGCCACGGCGTCTGGCTGTTGTCGGTATCGAGAAGGGCAGTCAAAAGGACGAGGCATTGAGACAGTATCTCATGGTAAGTTTCATTCGTTCTGCTAGGCCACTAGCACAGGCTGACATTTTTGCAGCACATGCCAGAATGCTCTAGTATCGAGCAGCACCCCGAGCAGGCCGACGCAGTCATCTTGACCTTCGATGAGCGCTTTCAGGCTGAGATGGTAAGTCTTGTCTCATCCGCACCATCCTTATCTGTTCTCTTTGGACTTACATAATACAGTTCCTCGACGCATCTGGAAACATTCCCGACGCCGGAGGTGCCCTCGAGCTCTCCTGGATCCCCAACGACGCGTTTGGTGGCCTCAAATCCACGACGACCACCAGGGCTCAAGACTCTGATGTCAATGCAGATGCTCACGCCAGTGACGATGACTCTTCGGCGACTGTGGCTGAGGAAGGACAGGTTGACGAAGCTAATGATGACACTCAAGCACAGCTGGATGACGCAGACATGGACGTTGCAGACGATGTGGACCAGTGGTTGTAAATATGCATGATGTGGACATTAATTTTTCCTGAACTGTACACGTCCCTTGCGTAACAGTCCTCCTTCAATAGCATGGGTAACAGCGTGGCGTTGATGCAAGGGATCATACTTCACTAGCATAGGCGGCGTTCCAACACATTTCTCTCAATCAATGAACATGATTTGGCATCGCAAGAATTCTAAAATACATTTCCGACATTCGGAAGTCTCAACTGCCCCACCTCGGCCCCGTAATGCACTTGAAACACTTTTATGGAAATATGAAGCTGAAACTTGGGGTATGCTGATGATTATGTTCTTGTCAATCAACAGTCTCCCGGTACTCATTTCTGATGTTCCAGAGTCCTCCATAGGCTCTCAATATCTGTAGGTGACTTCTCCTGCTCCTGGACTTCGCGATGTAGACCTTTATTTCGATCTTCGGTCCCGATTGGATTCCTGTTGGGGCTGCTGTCGGGATGCTACTGCTGCTGTGTCGGTGCAGCCAGCTGTGCCCGTAGTTTCTTCACTCCCGGTCGTGGCGGCTTAAATTCCCAGCACTCCTTACAAGGAGGGTGATAACATGTCTTGCTACTTTTGTTCTGGCACATGTGCCCCTGTATCAAAGTCGCCAGGACTGAGTATATTTGTCGAATGTTGCCGTAATTAGATCTTCAGAAAAAAGAACTACAAAATGCCAGCATAGAATTATGTATATATGCTTCTAATATTGAATATCCCGCAGTACTCTTTGTTACCTCAAAGTTTTCTCAATTCAAAGTCCCCCTCCAATGACGACGTAGCACTGACCCGACATCGATGGATCTCAAGCCCACAAACGAGCAGCCAGACAAGAATGCCAAAGAGAG
>AJMS01010211.1:0-15459 GCA_000263175.2 Phaeosphaeriaceae sp. UM 1110
GGGGATATGCTAGAATCTTTGGAATTGCCGATTCGACTTTGTCCTGTGGGGTATTAGTGAGATGTCAGCCCATACTCGAGATTGTCAAACATGCCGAATGTGCCACTCATTCGAGAGAAGAACGGACAAAATGCTAAAGCCCAGCAAATTACGAAGAGCAGGAAGCGGAGATCTTGTTTAGCTGCGAGCATGGTAGATGCACTTTCGTCGTCGTAGTAGTCGCGGCTCTTGTCGCGTGGTGGAACGTCAGTCGGAGCAGGAATGTTCTCAGCCGATGGGATGATTGATCCCGATCGGGGTCCTGGGTTGCTGTCGTAGAGGCGTGGTCTAAGGACCAGGGGAAGCAGAGGTAATAGGGTGAGGGTGGACACCAGCCAGACGATCTCCATCGTCAATGCCCCCATCCCACTTGCGCTGATGCCAAAGTCCACCCTTGTCAACGTGACGATGCTCGCAACCTGAATCGCGAATGTGAAGAAGGCTGCGTTGTCGTAGAAAGCTCTCGAAGCAGTAGCAAGGAGTAGCCTAGGTAGTTTCTGCGGATGTGGTTGTCGTTGCTCGAGTAAAGCGAAGATACACAACGTGCTGAACGCGACGATGGTCTCAAGAAGATATCCAACCGCCATACCGACGCCACTAATGTCTGGGTTCCCAGATCCCCAGAGAGCCCCGCAAACATCGGATCTGCAGTCGGCGACAAGGCTGAAGTCACCCTTGGTAGCTCGGCGAAGCTGCTCGATATACTCCGGGAAACTCGTTCGAGACGAGAGGTTGGAGCAATTCATGCTTGACGATAGCAATAGTGATGTCGGTAGAAGAAGCACAAGAAGAATACCTGGAATCATGAAAAAGGTGTGCCTATGAAGATCTCCACCTTGTCCAGCAAGTGGTGCTTACCGGCTGTCATTGGATCCCTGGACGCCACGAGCTGGGGCTACACGCCACAACAGGGCTGAGCTGCAGCAGACCCCGATCTCGACGCATGTCGCGAGGGGACAGCTTGGTACAATTGCAACAAACTGCAATTGATCAAGGACCCAGAGCCTTCACCCATAGACATGATGTCACAAGGTATCATCTGGATGTTATACTATGCGATATGTTGCGCAATTGGCATTCACGCGCATCCGGTAAGAACGTCGTAAAAGATCAACAAGGCTGAGGCTAATGAAGCAGCTCGAAACTGTTGGCCTGGTCGCCCAAGTGACGAGCTTCTCCACGCAAACACCCACCGCGACGAGCAGAATCAACATATCTAGTGCAAATCAGACACTCTCCAGGACGCCGAGCCCTACTACTACTTCTCCTTCAACTGGCCCAAACGACACAAGCTCAGGCGCATTCCCAACAGGTGTGCCAGGTACCTCTTTTGCCGCGAGCCTCCCGCTGACCAACATATCAGGGACAAGAATAGGTGCGGCGGTTGGTGGTGGTTTAGCAGGGCTACTCATATGCACATTGCTTGTGTGCTGGTAAGACTTATCGCCATTCTAGATGTAAATTACTCATGTGGGACAGGATTATGAAGAGAAGGAAGAACAACAAGCGCCGATTACTTGCCAGCGGAACAAGCTCAGAAAAACCGCTGTCAGAGAAAGGCAGGACAAATGCTGAGCGGAAGGCTCCTGCGACTTCTACTGCCACTTCTGAGGCTGCGGATGGCGTTGATCGTGCGCCAGAGAGGCTCCGCACCATGCACAAGACGTCGACGCAATAGGTGCTGTGCTGCTTTTTTTTTGCGCATACCAAAGCTTTCATTTCCTCCTCTTACACCATCGAACGTTGTATAATGGCAATGTGCCCAAAGCTTCTGATGTTGTAGCCTGTACGTATTCAAGTACTTGTAGAGATGATTGTGCCTTGGAATATGTGTTTCAAATAGGCAGAATAATTACTTTTCCGTTTTGGCAAAGCATGGCCAGGTCCGAGAGGTTGCGACTTTCTCGAGGTTCAACGAAATCGAACCTGGTGGTTGCGGAGTGCGTGTAGGTGATATTGGCTAGATAGACCCAGAGGAATGCCAACGCGTTCCCATCGATGCAGGGTCTCGTGATTTGGTACCGTGGTTCCACTCGGATCACATATCGCAACTTCCTTGACCAGATTCCAGTGCTCCTTTTTCTTCCATCGCAGCAGCATCGGGTAGATAAGCAGGCTCTTGATATACTTGTTACGGCACATAGTGGCGAAGTCTTCAATCTGTCCATCGAACCAGCTCAGCGATGGATCTGCTGGCTGCCAAACAGAAATGGTCTCTAGATCTGAAGCAAAATCCAGAAATGTCATTGCCGCATGGAACATGTAAGATACATCCATTCTGGCATTCAACTGATATCTGGCCTCATCCTTCGATTCTTGTAATGTCAAGGATCTTGGGAGTCGAGAGGTGTCGAATGAGAAATAATGCTGTGCGTGTGACATGTCCGTCCGAAGTGACAGGTGGCGGAGGTTGGGCGGAAGAAGTGGATAGATTTCCGTGGTAATAGAGAATTCAGCGTCGCCGGTGAGGAATGGGTAGGGCACCTCGAGAGTATGTAGATCGGTGTACCTGGTCAAGTCGAGATAGCCGTAAAGCTTGTCGCCGATACGTGGCTGATTGAAAGGAAATAGACAGCTCTCGCACATCTCTACTGCAAAAACCAAGATCCTCAAAGTGCGCGGCAGCGCATCACTCCAGGCACCTAGATCAAGCCATTGCGCTGGAGGCGATTCTCGTTCTTCGCAGTCATAGAAGAAGTCATATGTAAAGGATTGCAGTTGAACAAGGTCAGTCAAAAGTGGTCCCAATAGCCTTATTGCAGGCTCTGAATGTCGTACAACGAGCCTTGTGATGTTCTCCAATTTCCGGGTCCTTATCCCAAAATAGTTACTGTTCCAGGGGCTGACCGTGTTGAATCTGTATGATTGGTGGTTGATGCCATCTGGAATGGAGATTTCGAGGTTGTTGAGACCGGGTAGATTGAGAATAGGCTCAAGATTGAAACGAGTCTTATTCACACGGGGATATGCTGCGCCACTGGAGTGATCAATGTTGACAGTAGCAGTAGAGATGCGGTTAAGGCGGACCATGAGACCCTCGGACGCTCTGCGTTCATTCCACTGCGCTCCGCTTTTGAGATTCCGCAACGCTGTATGAAGATGGTCCAAGGTAGCGCGGTCAAAATCTGCAATATGGAACCGCTGGAGGTTCGGTAGAATCAAAATGATCAGAGCAGCATACGCAGCATATTCGCGCATTAAAATAGCGTCCCGCAAATAGTCGCCCTTTGGAACCAAGCTCTCATTCTCGAGTGCCTTCATAGCAAGAGAGAACATGGCGTCATCGTCGAAGTGGCTGTCGCGGAGCAACCATCGCTGGCCTGTTTTGATCTCTCCTTGTGATGAAGGGCCTAGACGTACACTTTCGACCCGGCCTGCGAGTCTCTGATCCCTGGAGATGTTCAGACAGAAGCGGTCGATTCGAGGAATTCTATCGCCTTCGGATATGTATAGATCTACATGACGATAAAGAAAGGGGATCGCAAGAGCATGTAGGCTCTTGTTCAGGCGGGAAACTGCATTTAGGTCAGGCTGAGAGAGGTATGAGTATATGTATTCCACCAGCTCGGCTGGAAGATGTGAAAAGGTCGCCATTGTATTTTCGGGTTGAGCGAAGTCCGATTTCAAGATTAAGGCGAAAGTTGCAAGAAAGTTGATAGCTTGGTGTCTGCCTGGCGAGTGGCAATCCGCGGGGAAGGGTCCGAGCGCCCTAGTATACTGAGCTACCATGGTATGAGCAATGTTAGTGGACGCACGATGGCTATCATGAGCATGTAAATGTGAACTTTGATGTTTATGGTCGTGATTAGTGAGGATAGTGCGGGTTGGTTCTTGAAGCAGTGAACACCCCTCAGGATCTTCCGCTCTTTCGCTTATGCGGCTGCATGGGAGCGAGTACAATGGCTGCGGCGCCTCCAGCGAAAAGTACATGGCTCCAAGTACGTCTTCGATAGCTTCTTTCATCAGGTGATCAAGCATCGTACCAAGACCACCAATTAGTGTTGCCTAATAGACGACCGTCCTGGAGATATCAATCATCGTTGCAGCTGCAGAGTCTTACCAAGCATTTGCGGTACAGGTCTCCCCCAGATCCATCTGCGGCATTGCTGACTGGGAGTTTGTGAGCACAAAGCTCATCGAGATTGACATGCCACACATGCAATCTATGCACATGTGACTCAATGACACGAGCAGCTACAAGGAGCGCTATGCACCGTGTTTAGGCAGTCAATGCTGTTTGGCCAGTGAATAGACTTGCTTCTTCACAAGCCTCCTGCGAACTGCTGCCCACCACCGCTAGGCTTGAAATGCGGCACAAAACGCCCACTAACGGCACCAGACGGGCTAGCGATGATGTGCAGCCAACGAGCGTAGGCGGATTTGATAGGACGGGAGAGAGTGGGGTGAGGTGCATGGAGGCCATGAGCACATCGTGCAGGCTGCACACCATTACGAAGCGAGCAGATCAGATAGACGAATGTGCGCGCAGGCTCGAGTAACCTGCTCCGACGCCATACAAATAGCAGTGTAGCTCGCGGAAAGATTGACGGAACGAGGTATCTATCTTGAGGGTGATTCGGCTCAGCCCTTGGCGCATCTCGCCGATGCTCAGATCGAGACGAATCATGTGCACCTGAATTCACGACCGGCTCCGGTTTATTCCTGCGAAAAGGCTTCGCGCTCGTCACAACGTCCGGTCCATATCCACTTCCACTTCCCCGCAACCGTAACCGACGTCTGAAAAGCCTACTTCCCCGCTACCGCGTTCATACTTCCCCAGACATCTACCCTATCGAGCGCTTCCCGATTTGACGTCACGCATACACAAACTCCCTCCATACGCTCTCTTCACAGCAGTCGAAGCCGTAGAAAGAGGGCTATCCCCAACCGCAGTGTACTGGAGAGCTTGCGCACGCCGGTCGACCTTCGACACTCACATTTTGCGTCGTTCACTGCCTCGAAAGGGCGGCGGTTGATGCACGACGACCGACCACACTCGTCCTCAGCCCAGACCACCACACCCAACAACATGACGACCAACCGACCCTTCCTCGGCGGCTTCCTCGCGGCCTTTCGCGCTCAGCCCACCCTCCAGAAAGCCGCAACGTCGCAGTCAGCCTCAGTAGTGTCTTACTCCACCGCGAGCAACCCATCACAAAATCAGAACCGCGAAGCTTCACAAAACACACACGCTCTCACCTCAAAACCCACATCACCGCCCCCTGGCGCCAGCCCTGGTCCCGTACAAGCAACAAACCACTTCCAGCCAACGAGGCAACACGCACCACCGTACCACCGCTCCACATCTCCCACAGCGAAAGCATTCCCGATACCTGGCGCATCACAAAGGAGCAGGCGGGGATCAGATAGCTCTTCGGAGGGCTTCCATGAGGCCATGGGTGCGGAGAAGTGGTATATTGGCGGGCGAACAGCGACAGGCGAGGAGAGGTTCTATAAGCTCGGCATGGTGAAGAGGCATCGCAGCGCGGATCGCTTGAGCTTAGACAAGCTCAGTATATAACGAAGAGACGTTTCCCGTTCGAAAAGAATGGCTGCATAGTTGGCGTTTGCTAAATTTGGGTTCATCGGAACAGGCACAAGACATGCCATCGGGCGTGAGAAACAACACATACACATACACATATGGGGACATCCCCACGGACAGATACATGTCCCTTCTAGTAAATACACATTAAATCAGAGCTGCGTAGCTCTCACAATGGAGCGACATATCGTATGACTACATTTCGAGTTTGTAAAGTTCAACGTTATGCCTCTAACTGGCACGTGAAGACATCGTCAACGCCAAGAAATACGGCAAAATATCCTCCGATCGCCTTTGCATGGCCACTCTATTAGGATTCAGCTATCGTCAGCCCGGCGAAAATTGCCCAAAAACGCTCCACCCGCGGCGACGGCATTCTTCCCGTGTTCGGACTGGCAGTAATGATGCCCACATCCCTGTCGTACCTCCACCTTTCGGATGTCGCAGCCCTATCTGCGCTCGAAAATCTTCACTTGCAGCCGGAAAAGCACCAGGCTAACAGCAACGTGCGCGAATTGATCTGCAATTGCGCCGCTAATATGCCATAACAGTGCCCAACATGTAGGCCAATGCTACAGATCTCGACTTTTTGAGTCACTGCTTGGTTCCTTTTCCGAACGTTGGAATCGTATGAACTCCGGTTATTCCGCTTCATATAGCTGCAACCTGCTCGCGTGCCTCTGGCTTTTCCGTCACAGCTAACAGTCTTTACGGCTTCATTTTCCTACACACGTTTTACGGCACTCTCGTTCGGCTTTTGCCTTCCATGACCCTATACCATGACCTCTCCAAGTGCTTCGAATTCAGCTTTGGCACATCCCGCTTTACCTGAGCCAGCTCACACTGAGAAGCCGAAGCAGTATGCCTCCATCATACCTGAAGAAGAAGGACGATTAGATCTCCAGCGCACGGTATCAACCGTCAGCCATCATGATATGGCAAGTGTGGGCTACGTTCCCACAGGCGAAAATGACCAGGTCTACAAGCGCTTTTCTGAACGAAGAAAGGCCATCATCGTAGCGGTTGTGTCATTTTGTAGCTTTCTTGCGCCAATCTCATCTACCACCGTGTTGTCTGCGGTTCCCGAAGTAGCAGCTACATTCAACACAGATGGATCTATCATCAATGTCTCGAACGCCATGTACATGTTGTTCATGGGGCTCAGCCCATGTTTCTATGGTCCCTATGGAAATATCTACGGCAGGAAATGGGTAAGCATTGACCGATATAGCCAACTGATCGGATGCTGAGAGCAGCTTATACCACCATATTCGGCATCATGACTGACGAAATTCGCAGGTCTCAGTAGCAAGTGCGACACTATTCACAGGCTTCAGCATAGGGACAGCCCTAGCACCAAACCTGGCCTCGTTCTTCATCTTCCGAATCTTAACAGCCTTTCAAGGTACTGCATTCCTTATCATCGGCAGTGCTGTCATTGGAGATATCTACAAGCCTGTAAGTTACATCTTTGGACATTGAACACTGCAAGCATAGACAAGCGTTGGCCGGATCTCAACCACAATCGTATCTTCAGACGCTACGTTCGCTATCTCGAAGTCGTCAGACTAATGGAAAATCGTGACCACCTTGAGCAAGGCTAACATGGCAATAGACTGAACGCGCAACCGCTCTCAGCTGGTTTCTAAGTGGGACTTTAATTGGACCTGCATTAGGTAAATGGCATATGACAATATCTGTTAGCACCATCTGACAGAACCAGGTCCCTTCATTGGTGGCATTATCGTCACTTTTCGCAGCTGGCGAGACATCTTCTGGCTACAGACAGCCTTAGCCGGCGCCGCCACTGCATTCTGCTTCTTTCTACAACCAGAGACGATCCACGAGAAGCGATCCAAGGAACTTGAGGGGCTTCCCAGCAACGAGAAAGCGCAAAAAATGTGGAAGTGGCTAAACCCCTTCCGCATCATCGTTCTGTACCGGTACCCGAACTTACTTCTCACTGTACGTTCTCATCATGTTTTTTCCAGACAAGTGGTCTAATCTAACACATGCCACAGGCTCTGGCATCATCCTCTCTTGTCTGGAACATGTACTCCCTCCTGACGCCAATCCGCTACGTCCTCAATCCACGCTTCAACCTTACCTCCCCGCTACAGTCAGGCCTCTTCTACATTGCGCCAGGATGTGGATATCTCCTCGGTACCTTCTTTGGCGGGCGCTACGCTGACCATATCGTCAAAAAGTACATCCGGAAGCGTGGCCAACGCATTGCCGAAGATCGCTTGCGGAGCTGCGTCCTCTTCCTTGGTGGCGTCATTCCTGCCTGCATGATCGTCTACGGCTGGAGTGTGGAGAAAGCTGTCGGAGGTATCGCATTACCAGTCTTGATGATGTTCCTGCAAGGTGTGGCACAATTATTTTGCTTCCCAAGTTTGAATGTTTATTGTTTGGACGTCATGCAGGGAAGATCTGCAGAGGTCATCGCTGGCAACTACTTCATGCGCTACATGTTTGCCGCGGGCGGATCCGCAGTCGTTCTTCCTGGAGTAAGAGGCATCGGAGTGGGATGGTTTTCGACGATCAGTGCGTTCTTCTTGATGGCTGGTGCTGCCGCAACGTATCTCACTGCGGTCTACGGGAAATGCTGGAGAGACGCAATCGATAAGAAGAAGATGGCGAGTAAGGAGAGAGAAAACAGCGTGTAGTGGTGTTGATCCTGTTAGTATGTTCGGGGCTTTTGCTCTAATTTGTGGCAGTCGTAAGCATAGCACGTTTGCATGCAAGTAGCATTGGGTCGGCGTTTTCGATTTCGATACCATTGAAGTTCTGCTTAATTAATTGAATAAATAAACATTCAATGATTTTACTTCAAAGTCCAGTTCGAGGTGATGACAAGAAGTGAGCGCTGTTCGGAGGTCTTAGCGGGATGGATATGTCTTGGCATGGAGCTACTCGTGGCCCATGTTGCCTGAGAGCTTGAGCTTCAGTATACAACCACGTCAACGCCGCATATCGCCTCTCCCGCCACACGTACCTATATTCTCGACCCTCTGTCCCGGATCTGATCGTCAATAATTCACTCCTCGATACATAACCCTGGTCACACACCGCAACCATGGTATGCAATCATCGCAGCCCCGCTGGAGCTCTAATGCTAACTTTCGCAGTTTATAGCTCGAAGCGAATATGGTAAGTACATTTTCTACTGATTCCTGAATGTTTCGATTGCTAATGAAGCTGTATAGATCGTGGCATCAAGTCAGTACAGCCAACGCTTTTACATCGTTAACCCAAGCTCACATCCCACCAGCACCTTCTCGCCCGAAGGCCGTCTCTTCCAAGTCGAGTACTCTCTAGAAGCCATCAAGCTCGGTTCCACAGCGATAGGCGTACGTCCATCCCGTCAATGACCCCGGTACACACGTCCATACTCACCTTAGACCAGGTCGCGACCGGCGAAGGTGTAATTCTCGGCGTCGAGAAGCGCGTAACCTCCACCCTCCTCGAGACCAGCTCCGTCGAGAAGATCGTCGAAATCGACCGCCACATTGGATGCGCCATGTCAGGTCTGCAAGCCGATGCACGAAGCATGGTCGAGCACGCGCGGGTCGAGAGCCAGAACCACGCTTTCAACTATAACGAGCCCCTCAGAGTCGAGAGCTGCACGCAGGCGATATGTGACTTGGCGCTGCGGTTTGGCGAGGGCGCGGAGGGCGAGGAGAGCATTATGAGCAGGCCGTTTGGTGTGGCGTTGCTGATTGCGGGATATGATGAGGATGGTCCGAGTCTGTACGTCACGCAGGAAACACCGCAAGGGTGCGGGGATATGCTAATATTCGGGCAATAGGTACCACGCCGAGCCATCTGGCACTTTCTACCGCTACGATGCCAAAGCTATTGGATCTGGATCTGAGGGCGCACAAGCTGAGCTGCAGAACGAGTTCCACAAGTCCCTCACCTTGCCTGAGGCGGAGGTGCTGGTGCTCAAGACGCTGAAACAGGTCATGGAGGAGAAGCTGGATAGCAAGAACGTGCAGTTGGCGAGCGTCACAAAGGACAAAGGCTTCAGGATCTACACTGATGCGGAGATGGAGGAGGTTGTCGGCAGGCTGCCAACGAACTAGACGGGCTGGCACTCCGTGTGAACTCAGGAGCTTTGATGATTGCATGTGGCGATGATGAGGAGCAGTCACATCTCAAAGCATGTTAATGCGCCGTACGCCGGCTATGACACCATACAATGAAAGCAATGCACGACCTACATCTCGACCATATAATAATTTTTGGCGCACACAATCATGAACGGAGAACATAAGGTTGAATGTGAAAAAGGTCTATTCTGCACCTTATGCGCAGCCTCATCGTTGCTCTAGAACGCTCATGCCTATGCCTATATTACACATCCTACCCCAAAAAACCGTTGTACACCTTTAGAAAGGGTTGTCCTCCGGAGGGATCTCGACGTGGAAGTAGTTGCCGAGAATGGGGACCTTCTTCATGATGTCCTCGCGCACACGCGGTACCTCGGCGAAAAAGAAGAGGGCGAAAAAGCCAGCGACACCGCCGAAGCCACCGAGGAGAGCACCGCTGGGAGAGGGTTAGTATGTTAATTAGTTGTGGTGGTGGTTGGGCGGGTAAGGTCGGACGTACGTCTTCATGAGGGTGCGGGCGGTGATGCCGTGGTAGTTGCGGGCGACGGTGTATCTGGGGAGATATGTTAATTATTTTGTCCAGTATTCCCATGTCTCGGAGACCGCAAGTTGGGATTCCCTCCTCTCCGTGCGCTGTTCCTTCTTTACATGCGTCGTGCATCGTGGTCGTCCCATATTGCCGTATCCCTTCTCTTGCCCCCACAGACCATCTCTCAAGCTTCCTCTGTCCCGCACACATTCCGAAGACACTCTGAAGAATATTGGTATACGTACTGAGGACCGAAAGGACTCCTGTAGGCCTTGTAGTCGCTGCGCATGCTCTGCCATCTCATTAGCTTCCAAGCCTCTCCATATCACTCCACCATCGCCCAGCGGGGCCAATGGCTGCGAATAGAACGTACGAATGCGGCGGGCGTCTTGCCATGGTGGGGAGCGGATGCTTGAGACATCGTGGCGGCGTGTGTGGTCGTTGATGTTGTGGTCAGAGGCTTGGTGACGGAGTTGAAGTTGTGAGGAAAGAGCTTGGCTTGGCATCCAATGAGAACACCGGGATTTTGCGGGTGGTCAGCGCATCGATTTTGTGCAATTCAACACCAGGAGCAATGGGATTTTTGACGCCTCTACTCCTCCTTATCATGAGGTCGAAGGGACTGTTGTGATTTTAGTCAGGACTACGGCTTGGACCAACATTAAGGTTGCGATGTCTTGACAGCGCTCACAGATACCAAGTTTTGGGCTAGAAGAAGAAACCACTTTTGATCTTGACTACACCGACTGTCATCAAGAAATCCCCCAATCTAATACTAACAGAAATTTTTATTTCTCTCACAGAGACGGCTTCCAACACATTTTTAATGCAGTTGATAGACCCAATGCGTCTGAGATGTTATCAAAAGAGAATCATCGAGGAAGGGTATCACATAATGGTATTGTCCTTCGCCTGTTTCACCCCCAAGTGGGGTAGCACCACTATATCTACAAGTCTTTCTCAAGTGGTATTAAGAGAGAGTGAGGACGAGAGAGAGCATACCACCTACACTACCCTCGGATGTCCAAGCTATTGCGCGGACGGTGGCCCGTCTCGAGCAATGGTAGGTGGTCATCTTTCACAGGCGCTTCTCGACTTAAAGTGCAGTGAGTTTGAAAACTCTCTACGTGCCACACAACATGCTTCGCACTGCAGCGCGCTCAAGTCACGTGTGGTGGCTGAGAGCTGGTGGACAAGACGCAAGGACCCAATCGGTGGCACAGCCAAACGAATGAAAATGTCCTTGTCCTTTTCACTTTATACTACCAATAGCAGGATCTACATACCCTTTCTATTCAAAATTGTAGACCAAACTTTTTGAGGTCCGAGAGAGCACGAACAAATGCACATTGGCCTCTCGGCCTCCATTCCACTGACGCACGTCTTCCCCAGCCCTAACAACGCTGGCGCGTAAGGTTCAGCCTCCGTCAAAAGACGCGGCATTTTCCATTGTTGGAGCAACCATGGACCTTCTTCACAGTCTAGGCCCAATACCGAACCATATTTGCGCCCAGACAAGCGCCATCACCGTTCCACGTGCTGCGTCAGCCCAGCTGAAAAGTCTGATCGCCCGTCTCTTCACATATCCCAACTAAAGTTTTGGACCAGTTCCACGTGTCCAGGCTCTTGGCTTTTGTTAACATGAACAGCACATATTGGCTCTGGGCGTGAGCGAACATGGAGGGGCACCCATTGTGTCAAACTCGTCATACACTATTGATGGCCGCCAAGCTAGTGAGGAAGCCCACGAATACGGTCTTGAGAACATTCTAAAAATGGGGAAAATACGGTTGGCCATGTTTGCCTCCACGCCCCGCGAAATATTGGCTTCCCCAGTGATGCCGATCACTGGCCAAGCCGGGCAGCATCCTTGCTAACAAGGCTTGATTTTCCTTATGCTTTGCAGGCATTGAAGCACTGGAAAGAACAACGCCTACCTGTACACCACGATCGAATTGATTTAGAGAGGCGCGAAGGGGCTCAGTGTAGTTATGGCACCGTTGAAGAGGCTCTGCGGGCTGCAACAGGAAGCCGCGGATGGCAACGGGACCTGCTTCTATCTGATCCCTGCATAACGCACTTTCTTCTCAACATGAACCAATTCGTCACTTCCCCTGTGGCTGAGGCTAATGCACGCACCAGTCTATCGATTAGTGACAAGACGTCACTCGTGTAGTGTCTTCTGCTTAAGGACTTAATTCCTCCCTGCCACCGCTGCCGACTGCACACTCTTGTGTATTGACTTTTTACCCTCCTTTCGAACTCTTTTCCCGTTAACCTCCTCCTTCACCTCTTGTTTACCATGCGCTTCAGTACCTCCGTCGCCGCTGCGGCAGGCCTGCTCACCACGGCTAATGCTGCTACCAAGGGCTTCAACTACGGAAGTACCTTCAACAACGGCCAAGCTAAAACGGTGCAAGACTTTGAGTACGAATTCAATGCCGCAAAGAATCTGCCCGGGACGAGTGGCTGGACTTCGGCACGCCTTTACACAATGGTCCAGGCCGGCACACAATTCGACATGATTAATGCCCTGGAAGCTGCCATCAACACTGAGACTGGCCTTTTGCTCGGGCTATGGGCCTCTGCCGGACAGGACCAATTCAACAACGAGCTTACCGCTCTAAAGGCTGCCATTGTTCAGTGGGGCTCGAAATTCGCTGACCTAGTTGAGGGTATTTCAGTCGGAAGTGAGGACCTGTATCGCATCACACCTACTGGCATTGAGAACAAGTCGGGCGCTGGTGCCCAACCCTCAGAACTTATCAGCTATGTTCAGCAGGTACGCAATACCATCAGTGGCACTGTGCTTGACGGCAAGCCCGTTGGCCATGTCGACACTTGGACTGCATATGTCAATGCGTCAAACAACGACTTTATTGCCACTCTCGACTTCCTTGGCATGGATGCCTACCCTTACTTCCAGACCACCATGGCGAACAGCATCGGCAGCGGCAGCCAACTCTTCTTCGATGCTTTCCACGCAACTCAAGGCGCATCCCAGGGCAAGCCTGTCTGGGTAAGTGAATGTCCAAAACTGAGCCAAGCCAGTGCATCACTGACAACGCATAGGTTACTGAGACCGGGTGGCCTGTTAGTGGCGAGACACTGAACCAAGCTGTGCCCGGTGCGGATAATGCCCGCATCTATTGGGAAGACGTCACGTGCCAGCTCGTAGCAGATAACGTCAACCTCTACTACTACACTTTGCAAGACGTTCAGTATGGCAACCCAAGCCCCAGTTTTGGTATCAAGCCAGGAGGTGATCTCGAAGCCGTCTCTCCTCTGTTCGATCTCTCTTGCCCAGCCAGCTCTGTAAGCCCCCTCTTTTCACTTATCCTGTCATCTGCCTTGTCGCCGCTTCTCTTTCTACTCTTGTACAATCTTGCAATCGCAAAGTCGGTGCTCCAACATATTCTGCCCGCTGTTTGGCGTTGCGATTGTCCTTGCTTGAACACTCTCCATCCGCTCGTACAAACACCCACCTGGGCCGCAAGGTCTCGAGGCTGGGATGCACGGGCTAATGGACAAGCAAAGACGTCGTCAATTCTGTTGTCTTCTACGGCAACTGCCAGCAGCAGCAAAGTTCGGTCATCGACAAGAAGCGCAACGACTGCAAGTGAGAATGGCGATGGAGTCGATTCAACGTCACGACTTATGCTAATGAATGAAAGCGCGTCTAAGCACCAATCCGACATCCCAACCTACGATAATTCTCAGTACCGGAATTAGTACAGTTTCAACTTCTTCAAAACGATCAATCTCAGCTTCCAGTGCTCTTTTCATCGATTTTCCGATTCCTACGAATGCTCCGTCAAGTCTCCGTGATAGTTACGAAATTCCACATCTGATCGTCCCCATCGACAAAGCCAACCCTGCCAAAGTGGTGGGGAATGAATTTACGGCTCAGTTGTCTCCTACTGTCTCCACGGTGTTTGTGTTCGACCTTCGCCCAGAACTCCAAGGAAGAATTTGCAACCTCGTCTTTTACGTGCCCACAATGACTTCATTCGGTGCTCTTGCTCCTTACAACATCAAGGCACCTGGAGGCATCAACGTGTCTCGACTTACCAACCACATTGCGACTCCCAGGGTCAGTGCCAATAGTGTTGGTAGCTCCACACCTGTCGGTACGGTGCCTTCGCTTCAACCTGCGGGCGAGTACACTATCGGCAGCGCACCTTGTGATGCCGGACAGAGAGTCGGGTATCAGGTGGATGCACTGGAAGGCTTGACCATGGACTTCTTTCAGATGACTTCGCCGCCGCTAGGACTTTTCGTTATTCCTGTGTAGAGTTTGCTGATTCTGGGACTGCGGCTATCGTGCTTAGGATGTCAGTGGGATGTCAGTGTATTCCTACTACGATATCATGACCGAAACTCTATATAATGCCCTCTTTCTTTGTCAAAATTATGACCTCGTTCTCACGTCACTTCGTGCCAAATCATAAGCAAGCATATTAAGCAGTCAATTGCATCATCTAGGAGAAGGTACTCATCGAAATCTTTCTGGCACGTATCGATATCTTTTCAGATCATACGGCACCAGCAGCATCTCGAAGCTGTCTTCTCTTGCTGTCGTCACTTTCTTTCAGTCCACGAGAGCTCCATTCTTCACATTGAACTGTTCGAGGACGTGATCGAGCTTGTCATACATCAAGAAGGATGCCATGCCATGTTTATCTCAGGAAGTCTCAACACATATCATCTTAATATCACACATCCTACGTCTGTACACATGTATCTTTCACATCCGGGGCAGCCACCGTACAGCCATCTGTATCTTCAATTCCTTTCTCCTCCTCCTTGACCTCCAAAGGCTCAAGCTGCACAGAACCCGAGCGTACTCTATACGACCCAACAAAACACCTACTGCACCTCCATCCTCGCTGTCTCTCAGTGCAACGTCGACGCCGGAAGCCGAGTGTGTCGATAATCCTCAGCAGCGTAGACCCGATGACGAAGCAGGTGAACAGAACGAGCAAGTAGCGTAAAACACCGAGTGAGGGTTCCGAGCTCAGATTGGTGTCGAAGAGGGTAGATGGCGACATTGTGGTCCCGAAAAGTCGATCGTAAATCAGATAACGGCAACGATGCTTTAGACCAGTCGACTTGACTTTGTAATCTGATCTACCGTCTCTCGGCCTCCCTGATCGTCCCCAACTTGTCCTCACTCCCTTCACTCCCCAAGCTTTCCTTTGACGATCTCCTCGAACTCTTACCCTTACTCC
>AJMS01010210.1:0-15457 GCA_000263175.2 Phaeosphaeriaceae sp. UM 1110
TGTTGCCTCGATCATTTTACTCTCAAGCCCCACAGCTCCCATCTCAGATTCTAGACTTTGGATATCTTCGAAGCAAAGATCTTTGGCCAGTCAACGCGTCGCCAAGAGCGTACACAATCCTTTTGGCAGGGCCTGGGGCGTATTCCGAGATCTTTTAGTATACGCTATACGCAATCAATGATGCCCAGTGGCTTAGCGAAGTTCCCACGGACTACTCAGAGTTCGCGAAGCGATCCAGCATCCTCGGTTCCTGTCCCTGTCTCGCCCAAGTCGAATCGACACGCATGTGAGCACGCGTCTAGACGCCCCAGTGACAGCCCAGTACCCAGCCGTAAGGAATGGCAAGTCTGGGGTTTTGGTTGGCGAAATGCGGGGGAGGGTCGAAGGAAGGGGTTGCGAGCCAATCAGTGAAGGATGGCCAAGGCTTGGTCAGGCTGGGCGATGGAACAGGAGGAAGCGAATGGGCATGGCAACAATGATATATAGGAGTATCATGGAGGTCCGTGGTGTTGGATCTGGTGATCTGCAGGATTCGTGCGACCATCGTATCGACTTGAGGTTGACAAGTTGGGACCTTGTGCGACGATAATCTGACATCTTGCAAGAGACTCGCATTCCACGCACGTGTCAACCCATTTTGATCTTCAGCATCCCTCATCACAAAGAAAGAAACATTGCCGGCGAGATATCCGGCATGTCTCAACAGGCAGACATCGAACGCGCGTCCAAGGACCATGGAGCAGTCGAGCTTGAAGATGTCAACAGTTCGAAAACGGAACAAGATATCGATCGTGTTTTGACAGAGGATGAAAAGAAGCAGCTTAAGAGAGCTACGTGCGTTATGTTTCGTGCTTACTTTCCTCATACGATTTCTGACTTCATGGTAGACGCAAGACTGATTGGCGTCTCATTCCCATCCTCGGTGCATGTTATGCCATTAGTGCAATCGATCGCATCAACGTACGTGTTGAGATCTTACTTCTTCTATTAGCCCCTCTGTAGTGGACTGCTGACTATTCTTGTCATTTTAGATCTCCGCTGCTCGCATAGCAGGCATGAACCAAGAACTCCGATTCGACATCGGCGACCGATTTTCCATCGCCCTGCTCGTTTTCTTCATCACATACTTCATCTTCGAGATTCCAAGCAACGTCGTCTTGCGCAAAGTTGGTTCAGCAAATTGGCTGTCATTTCTATGTTTCTCCTGGGGCATGGTGATCTTTGGCGCGGGCTTCGCGAAGAGATGGGAGGTAAGTACTCAGCTGAAAGTCTAAGGTCTGAGATGGAATACTGATTGCCTTGAAGCATATTGTGGTGTGCAGACTTCTACTCGGTCTATTTGAAGCAGGGTTCTTCCCGGGGTGCGTTTTTCTGATCAGTTGTTGGTATACACGCTTCGAAGTCCAGAAACGTCTCGCAGCATTCTACAGCATCAACATCGTCGCCAACGGTTTCGGGTCGATCCTTGCGTACGGTTGCATGCAACTCAGTGGAAAGAACGGCTGGCTGGGTTGGCGATGGTAAGCCTACGCTCTGCGTATTAGATGCCAACTGCTCACCTAATCCAGGATCTTTATCATCAACGGCGCCATGACCGTAGCCCTCGCTGCACTGGGTCGCCTGCTGATCGTCGACTTCCCTGACAAGATCTACAAGTCTCGCTTCCCCTTCCTCAAGCCCGCAGAGGTTGCTGCTATCCAGGAGAAGCTTGAGCGAGACAGACGTGACGCGGGGTACGATGAGATTGACATGTCGAAGTTCCTGAAAGCCATTGGTCGTTGGCAACTCTGGGCCTTTGCTATGAAGTTCTTCGCCGTCACTACGATTGTGTACGCACTGGCTTTCTTCATCCCCATCATTTTGCAGGGCATGGGATACAGTGTTCAGAGGGTGTTTCTGCTTTCTGCTCCGCCTGCTGTTGCGGCTGTACCGTGGGTAATGTTCTGCTCCTGGGCGGCCGATCGTTGGAAGATGCGAGCACCGTTCATTATCCTCCAGTCATTAATTGGTATCGTGGGATTGTTGATCGTGGGGTATTCGAAGAACAACGACGCTCGATACTTTGGCATCTTCATGGGATTGGCTGGAGCGAATGCGAACATTCCGGCCGCGCTGGCGTGGCAAGCCAACAATATTCGAGGACAGAGTCTAAGAATGTAAGTACTTGTATATCATGTTCTAATTTGGCACTAATGGTATTTTCAGGGTTGCATCTGGACTTCAGGTAGCCTTTGGCGCCATCGGCGGAATTTACGGCTCCACTGTCTTCATGGAGAGAGAAAGGCCCACGTATCTGACTGGCATTTGGGCTGTAGCTGGAGCCCAGCTGTATCTCATTGTCTCCACATGTCTCATGGTGTACTACTACTGGCGCCAGAACAAGAAAGCGGATCGTGGCGAGATCGTGATCGAGGGCATGGAGGGATTCAGATACACGTACTAGGTGGACTATGAGGATCTTAAAGTACAAAGGGGGCTCTAGTGGTAGTTTTGGACTATTATGTTACCTTACCCGTGTGGTTGGGGAATGATACACTGCTGTTGAATTTTGCCTTTGCAATTGTACATGTTTTGTGGCACAGGGAATGCGCCCAGAGTACCCACAATATGAAATATATGGGACGAGGCAGTGCTGCGACATCGTTCTGATCCTATAGTCAAGTGACTTAGAACATCAGACTTCCCTGCATAGATACCTAAGTAGTTCTTATCGTGCTTTCGTTTTGCTTCAACCCAAAAGTGTAAGTGCTCAAGCCCTTCTTTCACTGCCTGCGTGCACGTGCACAGTAGCGTTTGCTTCGTCGACGATGAGACAAGTTATAATCAGGGCGGCAATTTATTTCCATTATAATGCTTCCCACAGAAAATTTCTTAACCCACCACTCCACCAACGATGCCGTCATTTGGGATGCCTCCTCCGAATAAGTTCTTCCAATCCGCCGTTCGTGACCCTTCACTACCGCAAGAACAACAAAAGAGCTTCTTCTCCAACACCAAAAAAGCCGCCTTGGTCCCGAGCACCATGCTGAAGATCATTGTCGGGCCTGACCCCGCAGCGCAACGCGTCTGGACGCTTTCGAAATCCCTCGTCAGCAAAGCATCGTCGTATCTCGCCTTGAAATGCTCCAGGTCAAATGTCACCCTGTCGTTCGTCACACCACCCGCGTTCGCAAGCTTTGTCGATTTCATGCACAGCAACATCTACAGCGTCAACTCTCACGTCCCGAACTTTCAACGCATCCGCACCGACGTTGAGGCATGTGCTCTCGGTATGCGTCTTGGAGCAAAGGAGTACGTGATCGCTGCTGCGAGGCATCTGTACACGATCTTCGAACCGCTCGCATTGCAACCAACGAGTAACCGCCAAGCTTCCATGATCACTGCACAGGACATAAGCTTCCTATGCTCTGCACTACAAGGTTTCACTGTCCCTGGCTATGGTCTCCGAATCATGTTCTACGATGCTGTGGCGAGTCATTGGACTCAGAACGAGGTGCAGAATATCGGGGATCTTGAGGGGTGGAAATTCTTGTACACGACGAATATGGACTTCCGAACGAGGCTCATGAGCAGCGCGCCTATCAAAGATTCAACGAGGGCAAATCTCTTCATGCCCGTGCAAACGTACCTCAAGCTGATAATGTGAGAGGAAGACGTCCGTCCAATAGACTGGAGGCAACGCAGACGCTCCGTTCATGCCATCGGTCACGGTGGGACGTGTTGGGCCTCAAAGCTCGTGGTATAATTTCGGGCCCAGATAAAATTTTATGGCATGCTACAAGCCTAATTACCACCGTATACGTGCTCCGTTCTTATTTGTCCACTCTGAAGCAACACATTTGACCCTTTCGAAGGCGGGCATGGATCGCCCCTCAGACCCGTTTGAACCCGTGCCCTCATGCTGCCATTCGCCGGAAAAGACACCGTGATGGCTGTACGAAGAACAATATAAGATGCCACCCGAGTTCTCCAACTTCCCTTCCTCCAGTTCACCACTCTCGCCCATCTCTCGGCCATCTTTCTGCATCTTTGCAACATCAGCTCCATCAGTTGCCAAATTTGTCCGAACGACCAGAGCACTACTTTACCATGCGTTTCCTGACTACGATCATTGCCCTCGCGGCTCTCGCCTCGGCCGCCGTTGCCGGAGAAGATCATCCACCATGCACCGGTTCAGACCAGTGTAGCCCTGAAGGCGCCCTTTGGTGTGGTGAGTAACTCGTAAACGTCGCTTGCCTCAACATGAAATTCTAACGCATCGTTTCCAGATAACCACAGCGAGTGGGGCCAAATGTTGTTCTGGTGCGAGAACAGCTGCTGGACTCTGAAGCAGAAGTGCAAGAACCACTGTAAGTTATAGAAAGACAAGTCTCACAACACCTTACTGACAGCAACATAGGCGAGAGGGAGCCCGAGCCTCACTGCACTTAAAGGCAGTGCGACTGCTATTTTGCAGACATGAGAGGAGGGCCAGGAGTGAAACGCGATACAGGCACAGGGCGAAGCATGATCGAAATTGGACATGCGAAGGACGAAACTTGGTGATCTTCGGGCTAGCCTGGCTAAGGCAGATGGAATATAAATGATATTTTCGATCAAAAGAGTCACTTGAATTTGGCGTGAAGTCTCCGATTAATTCAAGTCTTCTTAGCGCCGGCGTGGGCGCGAGGGTCATACCATGGTCACTCACGGCCGAGTAAAGGGCCTTGCACAGCCCATTGCTTGCGCCGCATGGTGACTCGGGCGGCTCGTTCATATCTTGCACATGCAAAGAGGAGAGCGAATTGCCCCACGAATTTGTTTGTATTCTCCAGACCCTGTCATTCACCAACAAGTCCCGTGCGCGAGCGTTTGATGAGACGCCGCCCTTTACCACGCCTTCGACTGCGCCTTCACCCAGGTCTTCAACCACGCCTTCAAACACGCATATAAACACACCTTCAGACTCTCCTTCTCTCTATATTGCTCACACAGAGTATTCTCTCCACGATCTTACAACTCATCAACAACACCAAACACTCTAAAGCTTCTAAGCACACCACCAACCGGCTATATCATCATGCGCTTCCTCACTACTCTCGTCGTCGTCGCGACCCTTGCTCTCACCTCATCGGCTGCCGCCTTGGGGGACCCTTGCTTCGACAACTGCAAAGATGGCGACAAGATGTGCTGTGAGTAAATCATTCTACATCTTCAGACCGTTTGTTAACGTTTACGTATAGCTCCCCACGGTCGAGGCAAGGAAGGCTTTTGGGAGTGCAAGAAGGGCTGTTGGCACCTGATGAGGGTGTGCAATAAGTGTGAGTTGTGCGTCCTTTGTATCTCGCGATATCTCACTGACATGATGCAGGCAACAAGAATTCTGAGCCTCACTGCACCAAGGGCTAGAGCGACCTCAACGGCATGGGTTTTGAGCGGATATAGTCAAGATTTCAGGGACCACACGATGTGAGAGAGTGCACACGGGTAAGTGATGGCTCTTAGCACGGAACGTGCGGATATCAGGATCTGGTACATCTAGCTTTGAGATGCTGAGCAAACTGAGATACCAACATGAATCACTGATCATGAAACCATTCGTATCTGCTATGAAATGCTACGTGATAAACGTTCAATGTCGAAGACGCGTCGACCCACATATTTGTTTGCATCATTTTCCGAGTGCCACCTCTGGCTGAAGAATCAATGTCGCGAGCGTTTGATGATGAGTATAAAGCTTCTGCGCGCGCTGATCTCTCTACTTTTCCTTCTCTATACACCTACGATACGACTACTACACCATCATGCGTTTCCTGGCTACTCTTGTCGCCTTCGCGGTCCTGCTTTCGCCAAGTGTGATCAGCCTTGCAGAGCAGGTCATCGCTACTGTGGTGCGTAAATAAGATGCTTCTTCTCTGAGACTGTCGATTGAACTTATGTATAGCTCCGTATGGCCCCGGCACTGATGGACTGTGGCTGTGTGAGAAAGGCTGTTGGCATTTGAAGCGAGTGTGCACTCAATGTGAATTATAAATAGACCTGGACTTGCCTCACGATGCTTGACTAAACTTGTTGCAGGCCTCAACGCTCCCCAACCACGCTACGAAACGGACTAGAGGGCAATTGCCGCGTGAGGCATTGGACAACGTCGTTGAAAGGCGGCAGATACAAGAACAAGTGAAGAGGTTGGGGTAGAGCACGCGGATCTTGGGAGCAATCAATCTCAAGACTTTTCGGTGCTGAGATAGCTGGAATATCAATATGACCTGGTCATGATAGTCATGTTCAATCGCTGTGAGATGCTGCTAACTTGCTATGCATGTGAGGGTCGAATGCTGCCCGATTCTGCATGATTTCAGAACATTCCCACATACTCATTATCGCCTAAATTGTGCTTGTATTTGTTGTTGCACTGACTTACAATCAAAGGCTAGGAGCATGCTGTAGCCATGATCGATGGGCGAAAAAGCACGGTAACTGGCCCAGCAATACCGAAAATTTTGGCCAGAACCAGCAGTGAACAAAAGCTGCGAAACTCAAAGAATCCTCGGACAAGTACCTTCCAACGCCAATGATGTTCATCATCCAAATCCATCGCAAACACTTCGAGGCTCCTGCCCGGTCGCGCTGCACTATGATGGAGACCAGCATGTTCGAGGCCTGATGTTCCAAGGAAACTCTCAAGAGAGTGTCTTGAGCTTCTTGCGTCCAGAAAGTTGCACAACTGCGCCTTGTGATCGCTGACGTTTGTGGCCACCCGGTTGCACTTCGGGGCGCATCATAGCAGCTGCCTGTCTAATGTCCTTCTTTTCCGAGCTGAGCCTCTTGGTAGCTGCCCGAGTACGTCCATATCCGTCCACTGCAGCGGGTTGCTGGGCTTGCGATACCTTCGCGGCACTGACGTTGGCATCGATCTCCACGAGAGCCTTTCTCTCCTGACGGGCTTTGTCCGCAGCTCTCACTCTGGCAATGGTGCTTTCGAAAGGGATGATCGGGAACCGTGTCGGGAACTTGACACGCCTTGCAAGATCGCGGCACTGTTTGTTGAGTTTCTCGAGTTTGGAGCCGGTAGCCTTGATGTCCCATTCCGTGTCGCTGAACTTGCTCAATATGAGCTCGCTAGCCTAGATTCAGTCTCATATTGATGATAATAGATTGGAGTCACTCACACGCTACTGCTGACGGAAGGTGACCTCATAAGTTGCTCTGCGGCCTTGTCACTCTG
This sequence comes from Phaeosphaeriaceae sp. UM 1110, assembly GCA_000263175.2. NCBI lineage: Eukaryota > Fungi > Ascomycota > Dothideomycetes > Pleosporales > Phaeosphaeriaceae > Phaeosphaeriaceae sp. UM 1110. The sequence goes on from AJMS01010210.1 coordinate 7,205, forward strand.
GCGAGCTGTTTCCATCAAGTCGGAAAGATAGCCGGAGTCTGCAGCGACTGTCTCGTAGGAGGCGCTGGCGTTCTTGCGACGCGCCATGTCGGTGTTGGTAAATGGCGTGATTGGATGGCTGCGAACCTGCTGGACTTTTGCAATTGGATCTGTTGCGAAATGGAATGAGAGCGTGTCGCGGCGGGTGGCTCGACTAATATGATGTGGCGGGGTGAAGATTCCGTTTGCTACGCCAAGCATGTGCTTGCTAACGAGGGGCTAATTGAGATTAAGATATTGTCGAGGTGAAAGTGGGTGTTTGATCCTGTTGCGCTGTGAGAAACTGCAGATGATGGCCGCCGCTCTTCCCATGATGAACACTTCATACTGACCTTCCTACCAGAGGAAAGCTAGTGCTCTCTACCTGCCTCGATGTTTCCAAAAGATAGATTCTGCGATCAGCCTTTGGCAGGTGCCGGCGTAACAAGGAAACTGTCACGATACCAAACTCCCTTGTCAACCACGCTACATGGAGAGAAGCCGAGCAACAGCCTCTCGGCCATGATCATGCTGCATAATATTGACAGAATCATAGTCGCCCTCTTCTGATACTTTGTATGCATGCTGCGCGAGTGTGAGACAGATTCAATCCTCCAAGGATCGGTGCAGGTGCAAGTCAGTCACGTGACGTTGTGACTTTTCCTTCTCAGCAGAGCGCAGTATAACCTGCCCCGAGTTGTGGCTGATCTGAGCTGATCCATACGCAGAAGATTAGTTTCCGGGATCTGAAACCAGAGCTCCATACTGCGCTGGTTGTTCATGCGTCACGACCAAGCCTTATGCAGTGTAACGATCCCGCGCGAGATTGACGCGTGGAGCGCGCCACCGTCTTCCTAGAATTACGTTTCTTCACACAGCTTTTCTCATGGATTCTCTCTTGTCTAGACGCCCTCCTTCTGATGTTCTTGCCCCGTCCGCGTGTCTTCTGCAATTTTTCGCCAATATCGTGGTATTGAGGCAGGTAGGTGAAGTTCTTATCCACGTGTGGCAATCAGAAGGCGGTACAACTACATTTCCTCGTTGCCATAAGCCAGTATGCAGAAGATACTCTCTACAAATCAACATAGCTCAACCTTTCGCGACTTATGTTGAAGGATAGGGCGAGGCGCAGCGGCGCGACGATGGCCTTTGGTGGGTACCATACATACACCACGGGGTCCAGTACCAATGATCGTCAGCACACACCCTCATATTCAAGCTTACATTCCCAACTTCCCGTAGCTACTTCGAAGACTTTCACTACTCTCTGATAAGCAGATAGCACGGCCCCTTACTCTTACGCCACATAGGGACAGTGCTGCACATTCCACAGCTGTTGTACGACTGTTACGGAGCAACTCAATCATCACCTCTAGGGATGAAATTAAAGCAACGTCCGACATGGCTGAGTTGGTGGAAGACATGGCAGCGACGACAACCTCAACCGGCGAGCCAGATCTGGCAGACCGCATGCGCCGTTTATCTATAGGCTCGACAGAAACCGCCTTTTCGATCATCTCTGACGCGCCCTCTGTGCGTTCTCTCGACACGAATGGCTCCGTCGCTGGAGGAGTATCAGTTGAGCCTCCCAGTATTGATATTCTGGAAATATGTCTAGAAGCTCTAAGTAAAGCAGAGCGCGCGTCTAATCCAGCGTCACATGAGGACGACAGGGCAGAATCCACAAGCACGAAGGCGGCCAGCACAATTGAACAACCAGATCCCGATCGCTCGAAGTCACACACAGCACAAGCAACAAACCTGAGCCCGTACTGGCTACAGTTTCCAGGATTCATCCCTGATGGAAGAGCGACCTTCAAGCATGAACTGGCGAGACTAGCCAAACACGAACAGTGGAGTAGCAAGACGAAACGCAAGCAACAAGTCAAAGCTCTCAGCGCGGAGATCACGCATCACTACGGGACACAAAAGAACAAGCTAGATCGTTGGCAACAATTATGCGAGGATGTGGGCATCGACGTTGTCCCGACATCGATCAGGCAGTGCAGGAAGGTAAGTTGCGGCATACAAGACATATTGTGCTCCAAAACTTGCGCTAAACATACGCAGACCGTGACCCCTATTCTGGTCAATCTCTACAACGTCATCGATCATCGGCGCAATCCAGACGTGAAAGTCTTACGATTCAAGTCGTACGGAGAGTTCTGTCGATATACACGTGCTGGCCACACCTTTCCAAAGGAGTGTGCAAAACAGGATGGGTTCATCAACGTTTTGTTGAAGAAGATTTGATCATTGTACTCGCTTGAAGCGGAGCTTTTCCTTTGGAAGGCGTTGACAGTGGCAGTTTTGATTGATGACTTTTTCAGAAGAATATCTTGTGAACTACCTCGTACAATGTTAAATGCGTATTTTCGATAACAATTGGCATATTGTCTTCTCGTTTCTTTAGGTCTTAACGCTGTCGACCACAACTCAAGGCTGCACGTCAACACTTCGTTTACGATTGTTTGCATGCGACCACATTTCCCGGTTAGCAGTGGACGTGGTGAAACGCTGTATCACTGATAGTCATCGAGCGCAATCCCAAATCCAGCCTGCTTTCTCCATTTCGTTGGCATGGTGAATCTCACGGATGAGAAAGATCAGGCAGCCTTACGGGTCATTATGTTCCTTTCTCCATGAGCACCCATGAGCACTCCTTCTCCACAATCAACTTCAAAGCTCTCCACTCGCGAAACCGACAACAACACGCATCAAAAGATGGCTCGCCGCGGACACCGCGTTCATGAACGCAAGAAAGGTGGCATGCTTTACATAGATCCTACACTTTCGTAGCTAACATAACGCACTAGATATAGTTGACAATCAGCCGCCGTCGGTAGGAGATCATCCTCTCACTGCCTCCGGCGCTGGACACGAGCGCATCTTGCCCGACTGCATCTCATCCTCCCATCAGAGCAGCTACTTTGCCCAGTTCCCAGGTTTCAAGGAAGACAAGAGTGCCAGCTTCACCAACAACTTGAATCGCCTTGCCAAACATCAGAAGTGGTCTAAGACGGAGAAGAAGGAACATTGCATCAAGGCTTTCCAGATCGAATTCAACTTGCATATCGGGGAGCACGTTACAAACCTAGAGGTTTGGCAGCAGCTATGCCGGGACTGTCGCATGAAGTCCGTCCCAGCTTCTATCGGCAAGTGTAGACAGGTAAGTGAACGTATCACGAGCCTTGCAGCAAAGTTCTGATTGTTCAGAAGGCTCTTCTTAGAGTTCACGTCAACATTGTCAGTCTCCTTGACCATCGTCGTAACCCGAAGCGGTTCAAGGTCCGTCGCTTTCCAAACGAGGAAAAGCTTCATCAATACACCATCCCCAAGAACATCTGCCCCTTGGAATGTGCCAAATACAACACATTTCTTAGGGCGCTTCTCCACATCTTCTCGAGCAAGCCAAAGAGAAAGACTTAGACCCAGGTCTTGGCGACCATAATAGGGCGGTGTATGCCGCACTGCGTGGCGATAATGATCAACGCATGTAAGCTTCGATACGGCGAAAACGCACACTTGTATTTCACATCTGGAGAAGCTGATGTCGGGTTATGAATACAGCTGGATAGCTGTTAAGAATTATGTCAGGTGTCAGCGTGCCGTTATTGGACAGTGCAAGTTATTGAGTTTCCGTCTGAACTGCAGCAATTCAAGATTACATCAAAATGACAGCTCGCCTCAAGAGTAAAAACTCCGTCTTTGAATGCATTAAATGATGACCACTTGATCTTATCCTTCTTGACCACTGATTCTTCATTTTCATACAAAATCGTGTGGACGGGCCGGTATCCTATTCTAGTCACCAGTGAGCTGCACGCCGCACGTAGCATCGTTAGTTCACCTTCACCACACGTCGCGCATCAATAGCGCGTTCTCGTCTCATCGCATTCAGATATAAAGCGCTACATCTCGCTCTAAAAACGCCAGCCTAACACAACCGCCACTGCAGTCTCTGCTTCCATACAGGATGGCGACCAAAGTGCAGGCTACAGAGGCTCAGCAAGCGCTCTTTCGTCATTGGGCTAGCGACACCGACTTTGTCCTCGACATTTACGACTCACCCAAACGTCAGTTCAACATTCTGGCAAAGGCTCACGGCTGGGTTGGTGGAGAGGAGCCTTGGACCGCCAACTGGCTCATGTGCTTCGATCAGGAATACATCTGGCGTGGTGATGGTATGCATTTGGTCCCAGCAACACTGACCATAATGCCAACAAGAACAGGCACAACTCGGCACGACAAGACTGACGGAAGGGTTGAGCTCTCACACACTATCTGGCTGCAGTTCCCTGGATTTACTCCTAATCCCCAGGAAAACCTGAACGACGAGTTCAAGCGCCTCGCTGAGCATCAGGGGTGGGACAAGAAGGAGCAGTCCAAGCGTCGTCCCGACTTCATCGACGCCGAGTTCGAAGAGTACTATGGTAACAACAGCGAGTCATTTCATAACTGGCAGAAGCTGTGCCGCGTCTGTCTCATGGAGCCCGTGCCTGACACGATCGTCAAATGCGTTGAGGTAATACTTATGCAGACACTCATACTGAAGGATTGTATGCTGAACTTCTAGCAGGCATTGTCAGAGCTATCGGTCAACCTCGTCAACCTCGTCAACAACCGTCGCACTGGAGAACCGGTTCTCATCTTCCCCACTAAGCGGCACTTCATCGACCACACCTACCCACACAACACGTATCCGCGACGTCAGGATCAGCACAACATCTTGATGAATTGTCTCCTACATCCTGTCACAGATGGGCACTACGGTCAGCTCGCCGATCAAGAGTTCGCTGAATACTCGGGAGGTCTGGCCTTCGAAGACGATGTCGAAGCTAACGTAGATTGACGACCATCTAGACAGCCATTGCTGCCAGAGGTGAGATTAATGCCTCGATCAGATGAGCAAGCACCCCTGGGGAGGCTGCTATGAGCGGGTCCAAGCGCGACCGCAATCGCTGGGTTCAAACTCAAATTCATGCACAGAGCCATGCGGCATGGCGTCTAGTTTCAGATTGCATTTTGCTTGTTCTTGAATCAGTAGTGGACAATGCGTATCGAAGAGTTCAGCTCTATAAAACACAAACAAACGTGCATCTGAATCATGTATCGATGTGTGTGACAAACATACCAACACAAAGAAAGGACAATCCAATACGATTATATTTAATCCCAAGGGTAGCACAACGAAATCTGTTCTCCCAGAGACTGCACCTCAGTAAAATACTGCGCATCCATTTGGTGAGATCTTTGAACACTTATCAAGCCTGTTGATACTGACTAGTCACGTAGCACTCCACGACACATCTGCAGTCATCACCATGACCAACACTGCCACTCCAGAGTGGTTCGGCAAGTTCCAAGACTTCACGTACGACCATATGACTGGCTTCAAGTCCAACTTCCAACGACTCGCCGCGACACGCCAGTGGGGCCCAAAACGCAAAGCCGCCCAATGGGTTGCATGCCAGGCTGCTACGTTCGACAACCTCTACGGCACCGACACCACGAAGCTAGAGGTTTGGCAGGATTTGTGCCGCGAGGTCTACATCAAGAATCCACCTGACAGCATCAAGAGCTGCAAGAAGGTATCCGAACACAACCTCCTGTCTCATAAAGTTTGTACTGACATGTCCGGATACAGATTCTTGGAAGTCGCAATGTTCTCGTCAATCTCGTCAACCTCATCGACCACCGTCTGAGTGGTGCCAAGGTCATCCGCTTCCGAAACTACGACGCTTTCTGGACATACACATCGAAAGGTCGCAAGTTCCCGCTGAGCGAGGCGAAGAAGGACGGATTCATCAAGATTCTGCTGCGGCAGTTGTGAGGTCTTTTAATGCAGAGTTGGCGTCTTATGCGGAGAGTATAGCTTGCCGTCCATGTAGATTGATGTAGTTCTACGCGATTACTCGGTGGATACATGAGAATCAGCGCCGGCCACGGTGCATACAAATTGTTGAGAATTTGTTTGAGCCGATTCGATAATTATGAAGCTGAGTGATGTGGTCCAACTGATGAGATGCTATATGTCTTGCTCCAGGCCAATTTCAGTGACACAACGAACGAACTTTTCAACTTCCGATGGCATTTGAAAGCGTTTGGCTGCCCTCGTGTTCGTTTCTAACAGCTGAATGCCGGGATATGTTGATGTCGTTTTTGACGAAGTGTCATATCTGTAGATGCGAGGACAGCACTTATCGCGCCCAAACTTTTCTTGTGTCGCGTGCGTCGTCACATAAAGCCAAAAGTCCATCGAGAATGAAAACCAACATTGGCCTTCACTGGACACCTCAAGGCGCATGCTGTCATCCATTGGCCAAGTTTTTCGAGTCCAGTAAGTCGTCTCTTCGTATGAACAGTAATAGTTGCCTTGCCAGCACCAAAACACAATCTTTCCGATAACATGCGGACAGATCTTATCCAGGTAGATCTCAATATTAATATCGGTAAGCTCGTTTATGGTAATTTGGCCCGGCCAGATGTGTTCAGATACTTCGGATGTAGTTACTACGAGACCTTTCTCCCAAGCCTGCGTATCCTTGCCGAATATGTATTTGGCATAGCTGTCTGTCCAATTAATTGGCAGGGAAAATGTCCCGCGAAGCTTTGAACTAAAGGTAGCTAGAATCGGCTCGGGATGTGAATGTGGCAGAGGTTCGATCAGGTCCAGTGTTTTTGCAATCAGTCGGAGAGTGCAAATACAAAACTGATCTGAACAACTTTGTAGCACATTCAGTGCTAGGTCTGCATGTGAGATGCTGTAGTCTACCTCGAGAGTACGGACATCACTACAAAGTCCGAGGAGCGCAAAAATTTTGTCACGGCGGATGTGACACTGTTTATGCCCGTGATCTTCGAGCAACTGGAGGAGGGTATCCGGCTGCGCCCAAGCATTAGATGTACTCTCATCTTGTGTCTTTGGCCGCCAATGTAGGTCCCTTGTTGTGAAAACTTTGGGCATGTTGGAGGGAACGCGTACGCTAGATCTCCAGGGGCTTGCTTCTTCTCGGCTACCCTGGTGCTTGAGCCATGGGCCGAAAGATGCCAGTACGTCACAAGCCATGAGCCTTATCTTACGAGCCAGAACAAATTCTTGTGTGATCCACGCCCTCTGCCAGTAAGCATATTGAGCAAAAGCTAGCCAATAAGAAGGATTTGCGTCGCGGGACATGCGAAGTTCGCTCAAGAACCCGGCGATACTTGGGCTTGTGCCGAGCCAGGAGACAACCTCTCTTGCACCTGAGTAGATCTGGCCCATCTGTTGAACTTGATGCTGACGCTCGTATACGTTTGATTGGTTGATGCATATTGCATCGATCCAGAACCAACGTGACTTGAGTTGTGGCAAGGAGCGGGCTTCGTCCAGGAAATGCCAGAGGTTATCGCGCACAAATAATTTTTTCCCATTCACAGAGACCAATTGTCCATGATCTGGACGTCCCCACACATAGGATAGACAAGTGTAGTCATCCTCAAGAGATGCGAGCCGCATGCAACACACAATGTGCTCGGCGCTATCCCGATGTGACTGTATCTTGACAAGTCGTATTGAGGATGAGTCCGGATCAAGAGGTTCATGTTCGAAGAGCTGGTACTCTTCTGCAGTATAATGTTGGTCGGTCATCGTCGACTAAGTCCGACGCAAAACCGTATATGTTGACATTCAGGCAGTTTGTTTGCTATGCTGAACGTGGGAACCAGGCGATGAGGGCAAGCTTCAATGCCCGCGAAAACTGACAGCAAGATCCGCTGCGAAGGGAGATGCAGCGATCGTCGCCACAAGGACATTAATTGTCATATTGATGGTAAGGAAAGCTGAGAGATGTCCGGGCGGAGAACAAGCTCATCAAGCGGAGAGCGCGGGATGAGGGGTGAAGCTGAAGGATGCATGAACTGGTCTGTGCGTCAGAGGGCGACCAACCACGAAAGAGCGCAAGAATTACCACAGATCAATCTATGATAAATCTTCAAGTACTCATAAGTAGTTCTAATGTATCTATAGCGTGTTTACAAAACCTTTGGTGTGAACATAGTACATTGCAGGACTCCTGGCAGCGTCGTGAGAGTTCAGATGGTTGCAGGTTCGGTGTAGGTATCACTGATTGCCGGCTCCTTCATCCAATACTCGTCTACGTATATCTCGGATGGGGCGTACATGTAACGCCTTGATCGTTATGCGATGAAAGTGGAAGATGTCGTTGTTGAGTAGACGAGGTGAAGGCGACTTTG
>AJMS01010209.1:0-15452 GCA_000263175.2 Phaeosphaeriaceae sp. UM 1110
AGAAGTCTTGGCGTAGCGCAAGGCGTAGATGGCTACTAGTCGCAGCTTATTGTTTGCAGGGACATTAGGATCCTGTATGATCTTTTGCAGCGATTTGACGTCATTGGAATGGTTGTCTGTACATGCGAGACTCTGTTCAAGCTCGCTGATGTCGAGCAAACTCTCCTGTCCAACTCTTCTGCTCAGTTCACCGACGAGCGTAACGTGCTTGGTCACGTTGCCGGAGAGCTTGCGAAACTCGGGAAAGTCTTCAATAAAGCGCTTCATATCTGCAATTGAGTCGAGCTTCTGCGAGCCTTGCTGCTTCGAGGCGAACTGCTCAACATATTCTTTGGCGTTCTGGCCGAGATCGCCAAAATTGAGATACATGTTCTTTTTGAAGAAGGGATCTTGTTCCTGTGAGAGGACGATCTCTTTGAGCTCAGGGCGGATCTCAGGGACGTCCCGAAGATCTACTCTGCCGTTGTTGATACCCAATAGCTCGTGAACCATCGCTTGGTACGTCCATTGGGTCAGGAGTGGAGTGACCGGGTCGTCTCTTCTATCTATAATCAAGAGAATGGGTGGTGTATCTGTTTTCCGGAAGTCGAACAGTTGATCTTCTTGAGTCATGTGATATCGAACCTCCGTAGCGAGCTTCTTCACAAGCAGACTGTTCTTCTGGTATCGTATCAACGGCTTCTTCTTGAGCGCAAGAAGTAATGCCATTGCCGCTTCCGTCGAGCGTTGTAACGAATCCTGATTCCATGCATCTGGGCTGGTGCTCCATATCCTGTGATTCGGAAAGCTCAAGTTCAGGGACATGAGATCGGGGTTGATGACGAGAAAGTCGGCGAAGTATTCGTGTATAGCGCGCACGACCTCGTGGTCGTCTGCTTCGGCGAGCCGCTCAAGGGACGATTTCTTGATGATATTGCTGAAATCTGACATATGTTAGCGTTCAAGTATGCGCCCTGAGCCTGATGATAATACGCACAAATGTTGTACTCTCCGTACTTGGGTTCCCGCAGCTCCTCGATCAAGTTCTGTATGGAGTCCGGTGACGGTCGCACGAAGCAGAGACAGCGGAGATGGCGCATCTTCTCTCTCTTCTGGTTGTCCAAGCGGCTAGCAAGATGTCAGAGACGTTACAGAGATTCATTGGCGTGGAGCAAGTACTCAGTGAGGTAGACTTCATGGTTGAGGAGGGCGGATTGCGTCGTCGCGGTCGACACTATGGACACCTGCAACTTGTTAGCAGGAATTCATGTTGACTTCGAAGGAGGAGACAAACCCACAGTCTCACTGTCGAGCAGCAGTATCTTCATCTTCGCAGCAGTGGTGCCTGTCGCGGCGCTGTCTCCGGCCGACACCATCTTAGTGATGTAGCCGGAGACGGCTTGTACAATATCCATGGCGCACTTTAGGTGTGGTTTGAAGTATGTGGAGGTTTTGATTCGCGATATGGCCTCGTCAGGTCAGGGCGCATTCATGTTGCTATGATCGACGTGTGCTGGTGTTGGAGCTCTCCGCCTCAGAGCTCAAGGGTCCGCTAGCGCCCCACGTCACCTCTAAAAACCGCCAAGCCGTCTTTCACCAACAGAGAAGCTCACTTTGTCATCACCATCCCAAATTGCCCAACATGTCACGCCGCAAACCATCAGATCGTGTTCAATTGTCTCGACCGATTCCTTCGTCATGCTTGCTAATATGCTATGGCAACTACGAGGAGTCATCCTAGACATAGATATAACACAATGGATTCCCATCAAGACTCGATAACAAGTCCTTGATCTTCACAGCCTCCATATTCAAGTAGTTCATCTGCACAAGATCCTCTACTGTCGCATCGCGACTTGGCGGACGATTACCTATTGTTATCGTTCCAGATATGGTTCTTGCATGGTCCGGGTGCAGTGCTTGCCAGATCCACCATACATAATCCAGCATTGCATGGTGCAAGAAGAATACCGGATCATTGGGACTGCTGTAGAGATCACCAGCATCTCCGCCGATTGCAAAGTGCCCGGCGCCGTGCATACCAAGGAAGCTATCGTCGAAGCGTCCTTGTAATTCGGTCTGGAAGACGGCAATGTTTTCAGCTCCTGGGCCAAGGGTCAAGTTGTAGAGGTTGTCGTTCGTCAGCCAAGATTTCGAAGCGAAAGTCGTCTGTGTTTACTCAGTATGGCTGGTGTTCAAAATACCGGACCAAACTCACGAGATCTCGTCGCATACATCTCGGGTTGTACGCAAAAGTTTGGTTAACCTTCTCCATGCCAGCCATTGCGGGGTTTATAGGACCAAGGTTAGTCTGGACTCCCTGCGATAATTTGTAAGTAATCGCAAATCGAACAATTGCAGCCTATCGACTCACAGCGAACGGTCCGCTCATAATACAGCCACCTCCTTGTCCGGATGGCATGAAGATCTTTCCCGTGCCACCAACACTTCCATTGTGCGCCACGAAGGACCCGTCAGATCCCATACTGGTATCAGAGCCGTCGAAGACTGGGGATTCTCGCAGATTGTCTTGGTACTTGAACCAATTCCAGTAGGGTTGATAGCCCTATACATGAATATATATAGTCAACATACTATCAAAGTTGGCTTCAACTACTGGAGACACCGACCTCATAACCACATTCTTCGCGGAGGGCTTTCTCGTAGCCCCACACGTAGTACCTATGCCAGCTAAGAAAGTTACCTGTGGCATGGATAGTGGATGTCTGGTTGATGTGTTGTGCAACGAAATCATCATAGCGTGTCTATAATCACGTACAATGTGAGTGACTGTGACTTGTGTAGGTTGAATCTCAATCTTCACGTACGCGTGCACCCGGAACTAGTGCTGGATCAGACTTTGAGGGTAGAGCCATGAAGCACTTCACGGCTTTGATGTATGCTTTCCGATCGTCGGATCCCATCTTTCCCCTGCGCCTGTGGTCAACGATATTACTCTTTTGCTGTGGAAATTGGAGGCACACCAATCTTGACGAATGTTGGCATTATCAACGGTGCAAGTCCTGCCATTGGATTCTGCTTCCTTCAGCTTCTGTATTGCCTGTTGTTGAAGGTCTTGCAGCAGGTCACGTTTCTGCAATACAGCCGCTTGGGCGACACTTGCGAATGCCAGGATTACAGCCGAACAGCTTGAGAGACGCATCTTGAAAGGAACGCCGCTCGATCGACAAAACACTTTTTCACCACCAAACAACATCGCGCCTTATAGATATTTCTCTTGCAAAGCTTATTGCATGCCCAGTCATCCAGGGCATGGGTCACTCGCTTGCATATCCAAGAAAAGCACTCTCTCCGAGGCAATACGAGGTCGAGCCAAGCATTTCAATTTACCTATGTAAGCACCAATGGCAGATTTCCCATCACGATATGTTCATGCGCCATGGCACTGGCAGTCGGTAGTAAACCTTCTAAAGCTCGTAACGAGCTTTGCTTCATCGCTATGCGTGATCGTTGATCCAGCCACGGGGAGTAGATTGAATTGCCTGCCGAGTTAACTTTGAACCCTGATCGCTGGACTCTGGAGGCATTTGCTGTATGGATGGCCACGCGCTCCTCTACTTTAGGACAGCAATGTTCAGGCTTAGCATCTTAATGCGATGCAGATATGCAATTCCCGTGGCCGCGGTTCAAGCGCGCGTAGGGCTGCGCTGCAGGGCGATGTCCATGTCGATAATGCCGGGACGTGGAAATAAAGAAGATTTGTATGTCTTCTAGCCTAAGCTAGATAAAATCTCACATTACTGCGCTGTCAACGGTAAGGCTGACTGCATATGCTACGAGATGAGTGGTGTTGAAGGGGAAGCACCACAGCAAGCGGCACGCGGGTAGAGTTGGCGCCAGTCTGCGTGACCAGTCAATTCCAAATGTCATGGGTACATGCCAAGCATAGTCCGTGATAGAGCAATATCTAGCTAAGAACAGTTTGACTTTCGTACGGCTCGAGGCAGCTAGGAAGAAGGTAGGCGCATCATCGAAATCTAACAGCCCTTACTACTCTACTGACACTCTTCTAGAGCTAGGAGAATCTAGAGGGGGACGTTTATTTTTAGAATCTATGGAAATAATGTGATGCAGCTACTGAACATGCAGCGCAAGCATTCTACAACATAACGAAGTAGATCGCAGAGGGAAAGCAGTCGAAAACAGAAGCTCTGACTCAAGAAGGCCTTTACGGGCAACCCCTTCGATTCCTGGACATATGCGCAGCAGGTTTTTAGATCGGTTTGAATGTGCTCTCACTAGTAGGATACCCAACCGACTTGCCCAGGTACATGAACCGACGTCCAAATCTCTAGCAGCACTTCATCGCACATATTGGATGTTCTTTGCCATCAAGTTTATTTTGAGTTTCTGCCTTGCAGTCTTGCGTTGATTCTAGCCCATTGGACCCTTCCAGACCAGGGCTATTAGAACTGCGCTCTTCAAAAGAGGTACTTGCTCTTCTTGGTAAATGTCTCAAAATGTCGACTGGAGTAACACCATTCTTGCCGCCGCGCTCCATAGATTTAGAACGTGTTTCTAGCTTTTGTCGCTTCACACAGTAAGTGTCCCCAAATTTGGGTTTGATGTCATTTCTAATTCTTACGAAGAGTTGATCGTGTCACAACACCTTCGTTTCAATCAATTGAGACAAACTAATCATTTCTATCTCGTCTCAGAGGACACAATTCTGGCCAGTTGGCTAGGGACTGTAGGGCCTCCTGATGGCCCTACAAGACATCACGCGAGAGGAAAGGAGAAGATGTATCTTAAGTCTTCCTATGTAAATCCATATGTGTTGTTCCGAGCGCCGAATGGCCAGCACATTTCCTCCCAATCTTCTCGTCTCGGAGATGTCACGGCCGTGACGGTTACACTGGCATTTGATGGTCCAGGAACTGTTGCTACTTGGGGTTCACATACATCGTATGGGCCATGTCCACGACGACAGCAGTGAGTAGTCATGATCGTCTGGATATTGTGGCGGTTCTGACGCAAAGAATAGGACATGTCTCAAGGCAAGTTCTGGAATGCCGCATGTTCTCTACACTGCAGTTCGCTACGCTACATGAATACTACTGCAGCAAACAGGTCTCGTCTCCATGTGCATCTTCACCCGATGTGTGTACCTTGCTTCATAGCATCTAGAATTCAGTAGTAGTCAATTTTGCCTTCAGGCCTAAAATTGACTGGTAGCATGATAGTGCTTCTCAAAGAGTTTCTGTGTTTGTTCATCATCGGCTGGTGAAGATGCATCCATTAATTTGCTAGACTTCCGCGATACGCATCACCAAACCAAAACGCAGTTCTAGTGCTATGGAGGCATCCTGTCTCCGCACCCATATCCCTCCAGTCAGTACAGACTTTGTAAACCCACGGCAAAGGCACAACCCCAGCGTTGAGGATAGCAGTGTTAGGGTCAAGAAGCGCAGTGCCAGCAGTGAACAGGTTCCATCGACCTTCCGCTTCCTCCACTGGCCAGCAGGTACATTGGAAACTATTCGGCACTTCTTCCGTTTCTTTTTAAGTACCTTCATTGCCATCAGTGTCGAAATTTTCGGCACAGGGCCATTTCTACAGTCCTCCATGGGTAAAGCAATCGATCAGTCCCGAGCTATTGAACATTTCTGCGACATTGGATCGGCCCAATGCAAGGTCATGACTGGAGCAAGAATACGGTGGCTCAAGTCCCAAATCAAGGCTGTTCAATTTCAGATATCTGCGGATGAAGGAAGAGAGTGGGGTGTGGTCTACGGCGACAAGACTGAAAGCGATGACGGTCAGTACAAAGAAGTCACATGGATATAAAGTGACGAGATCGGTCTAGAGCTCGAGAACAACCGACGTGATGACGGGGATCCGGTAGATGCAGTTAGTTACATCGAGATCATGGTAACAGGAAAGAATATGCTGGAGGCCGGGGGCTCAAAGCACGCGAAGGAATCTCTTCAAGTCAATACTGGGAGCGGCAGACTCGTCTTCGTTGAGGTACGGGGCACCAGTATCGGCTTGCTCCACTCTGGAAATGATCTTACAAAGAAAACTCAGCTGGGGTTTTCCAGGGCACCGCAGGAAGAGACAGTCACGAATCCACACTCCATTCAAATTCCTGGAATTCGAGATCAAATCTCTAGAAGCCACGAAGTACGTCTTTAACGAAGATCCAAACTTTCAGAAGGAGTATGAGAAAAATGAGAAGATTATTCATACTGAGAGTCATCAAGTCGGACCGCAAGAACAGTAATCCAATAGGAGCTATGCACGAGACGTTTGCTTGTGCTGCCGCTGTAATGAAGATCGTTATCACAACAATGGTGAGCAAGCTTTAACCCTTGCAAATAGGGTACTAATACCCGCCCTTAGACAGCTGAGAAAACGCACGCTTTTGGACATGGCGTTGAAAGTAAGCTATGGACCTGACTCATATATGCACGTGGTCATGGATGGTATGCTCACATTATTTATAGTCTTAAATGGCAGCAAGCTCCAGGTGCCATTCGTTGTATGTGACATTGGCACAATAATCAAGAGAGCGCATTTTGGCTGACATTTCTATGGTGAGACGAACGAAGTTAACGGGGAGTTTCAACTATGTAAAGACGGAGATGGAGGCGACGACAAACTCCAACTGGGACGGCAGCACTCTGACCACCAAGATCGCAAAACAGATTGCCCCGCAACATGTCGTAACTTGTAAGATCTCATATTAGGCATAATAAAAGTGTCTTCGCTAAACTTTAAATAGGCAGTGTTACGATTCACAGACGCGAAATTGACGCAGATTACGTAGCTGATATTGAAGCCGAAATGGAAATGGGAAAGAAGTTTACGTACAAGACCAGTGGGAAATACCAGTCTCCAGGGTGCACGAATACGGCAAGTCAAGGCAAGGACTCACCACGCAAAGATGAAGACTCTGACGCGGAAGAGAGAGAACTGGTACCGAGATCCTTCCGTTCGAATCGCTTAATTCGGACTATCTGAAAGCCTTGCTCTCAAAGTATAAATTTCATTATTATCTGGATGTTTCAGATAGCAGAGAGGAAAGGGAGAGAATGACAATACCAATCGAATCTATAATCTGTCCCAATAGTCGTTCTTCGCTGCTGTGCTACTCAATTGCAGTGAAAACCATCTGTCCATGATATTACGCGCGGCCTGAGTCTAACGGGGGCAATTTACGCGCGTGTAAGGTTAAATTTGCTCTTGAGCCTGCCGTTGCATTGAACAAAAGGTCGAGTCACGGATGGAATTTCATGTTGGCCTTTGTTAATAGCAGCGAAATTGAGCTACTGGGAGGAGTCGGCTGCATATGATGCTCGATTCAAGCACCATGTTTGTGTCGATAGTGAGTTCCGTGCTGTTTATCATCAATCAATCGGCAAAGAATGCTCAGAATAGCGCATGTGCCGATGAGGCACCGCGCAAATGATATACGGTGACGCAATGAACAGCTAGCCCTAAGCATAGCACCTCTTGCACACACAAGACGAACAAATTCTCGAAGTTTGGAATCAGAATCAAGGTGACACACATGTATCTCATGAATCTACATTTTGGTTGATAACCAGAACTTCCTAAACCTGTTGCTCCGTCCGGTCGCTGTATGATAATGGCGAATGTAGTTCCAATATGAGCAGAGCAATCATTGCAAGACTATGTTTCTTCTTATCCAAAAATGCCGCGGATATTAGATTTGACCTATTGCTACAATGTCAGAAGACCTCTTGGGGGATCTGTATTCGTATCTAAGCAGCAACTGCCTCGCGTTGACCAATGACCATGAACATCTTCGCTTCAATTGGCGACCAAGAGGGAGTCTCTGTCCTCACACTGAAGCCTTTAGATCTTAACAGAGTCCTTAAAGCGTCCAGTTGTCCCTCGAACAGATCACATATCTCAACTACCACATTGGAAACAAGAGCCCAGTGTACCTCTTCAAGACCACGCAGGGTCTCCAGCTCGGCACCCTCGACGTCAACCTTAAGCATATCAATTCTTCTGAGATCTTTCCGTTCACTAAGAAAGTGTGACAAAGTTCGAACGCGCACAGATATCTCTTCCGAGGAGGAGTACATCTTGTCTGCACTTTCGGCCCAATCTGGGCTTAGTGCGCGGAAGATGTCTCCCACCATCTTTTTTTCCTCAGGTACCAGCGTCGAATTTCCCGGTACAAGTGGATAGAAGGTGAGATTCTGGGAAGTGTTCTCTGCCCCCAATGCGCACTCGTACAATTCGACATCTTTGAGGTCGTGGAGCTTGATATTCTCGCTCAGCATCTGGAAGCTCTCTGGGGCTGGCTCGAAAGCGAGAACCGTCGAAGAGGGATACTTCTGTTTCATGTAGAGAGTAAACATGCCGATATTGGCACCCGCATCGATTATGAAGGCATCATCGGCAAGCTGAGCAACATCGTAGGCATGGTCTTGGAAGATTTCCCGGTAAAAGAATGGGGTTTCCTCGGGGGAACCGACGTAAGCAGAAAAGCCAGGTGCGAATTCCAGCAACTGCTTCCTCATTATCGGGCTTTAGATCAGACAGAAGCTTTTTGATGGCGGTGAAGCTCAAATTTGGAAAAGGATGCGTAGCATATAGAGCGTAGTTGCACTTTGACATTCATTAGTCTTGCAGTAACGAGCTGACGAGTATCGCGCGTGCTAAATCTGCTACGTGATTCGTGTTAGGGTTACCCCACTCTCTACAGAGGACAATGGCCGCTACAAAAACTACTTAATTCTTAAGAGGAATAGGAGCGCAAAATGATAGCGCATACGGAATGGGGTGCATGTATGCGTAATTCTTGCATACAACGAGTTACTAGCTACAAACTACGAGTGGAATTGGTATGGCGCGGGACGCGCTCTTTGAAACCCGAATGGGAACTAAGCGAAGGATTCAACTCTGCATATGTGAAGGATTCAACCCCACGTACGTGAAGAATTTAGCCACGCGTATAGAAAGGATCTAACCTTGCATATATGAAGGATGCAACTCCGCGTACGCGAATGATGCAACCCCGCGTACATGTATGTAGCTAGAGGTATCCTTGCTGCTTCTAAGGGTAAGATACCCGCTGCATCCATGTTGCGTGAAGGGATGATGTAAAGAGAAACCTTAGCCCGACCGTGCTGCGGCTTTCCCCGTCCGACCGAGCAACTCTGTGCCCGACATGAGCTTATGTCAGCTGATTTGTTGTTCAGAACCCCTCTCACGCATCTGGAGCAATGACGTTTGGCGGGACAGGCCGCGGTGTATAGTTACAGCAAGCTAGGTGTTAGCAAGTGTTAGGGGGGTGGTAGGTGTGAGGGTCGGTCTGGGTGCAATCGTGCACAAACCCCTCGATACAGACACGATTTTCTTTTCCATATTCATTTGTTCTAATACTTCGCGCAAATCAAGGGGCTCAGCCATCATCATGGCCGCTATCTCTGAAAAGTTCGACCGCTCCACCTTTGAGTCCGAGCTTTCCTCGCTCTGCTACTCGCTCGATGCGCCGTACTCACGGGAGGTGACCGAGAAGATCTTGAATGCCTTTGACGAGTATCTTGATGATTCATATGTGTGGCTACGCTGCACCAGCAAACCAGCAGATGTAGTCAATTTCCGCCTCGCCTTCCATGGCAAACGGATTGATACTACCGCAATCCTAGCGAAGATAGGCTGGATCGACATCGAGGACAAACTCGCGAAGTTGGTACGAGCATGGAGCTCACGCGAGGACGCAGAGCAGTGGTGCGACTTTGACCCAAGCCGGGGAATAGCAAAGAACTGGATCTACTTCCCTCGCCTGCAACCCATCCAGGAGATTCTGAACACTCAAGGCCTGCCCGACCCTGTGGTTGCTTGCATTTCTGACCTCCAGTCCGCGGGACTCGAAAAAGTAAATTTTGCTGCAGTCGATTATGCCAATCGGAGTATCAACGTTTACTTCCTGCTTCCCGGAGGCTTAACTGCCGATCGAGCTGCGCGATACGTCGGTTTGGCTGGATCAACGCCTCTGTCTGAAACAGACATCCAAGTCATCAACGATAATACGCACCCAATGCAAACCTTCGGCGTCACGATTATCCCCGAAACGGGCCATATCCCCCGAGTAGCGTTCTACGCACCTGTCAAGAATGCCGCAGACTTTCCTTCGCTGAAAGATGAGCGGATGAGAAAGTTTTTCTCCGAACACCCTTCGCGTGACCCGAAAAAAATACACATACTCTCTTGGTCGTACGGAGCTGGTCCTTCCAAGACTTACATGAAAGGGGAAGCGAGCTATGCGGGATACTCAGAAGAACTTTCAATGGATATGTTCCTTCGCTGGGTCGGGGAGAAATGAAGAAGAAGATGCTCCCGCTTTTGTGAGCTAGACAGTCTATTGATTCGTTGCCTCAAAGTATTTCTAGCTACATATACATTCAGTGAGCACTCTCTCCATTGTACCTGTTCCATACTGTGGTTTTAGTTCAGACGTTGGCCTGCTTGATTCTTCGAAGAGCCACCGTAGCAAGCACAACAGCGAAAGCTCGATGGCATATCCTAATTCCACACGAGCCGTACCTGACGTACCAGGCCTTCCCGAAGCTGCCATCCTCCTCTTGCAAGTCGAGCAGAATTTGAACATCAACGTCGTTCAGAATACCCAGCGAGTGACAGATCAGAAGACGTACTGCAGGGCAAAGCGCATTGTCCTTTGCAGTACCTATACGCGCACTCACACGTCTAGTCAGATGATCTCTTAGCTCTTGCAATTCCTTGGGCAAGCCATAATAGTTGACCGTTCCGACAGCAGACCCTGAGGCGATACAAAGCAGGCGCCAGGTATAGAAGAACAACGGCTCCGGTAAAAAATAGTATCGAGACTCCTGGTACTCCTCTAAGGCCATTGCTTCTTGCAGGTATTTCAGGGACTCCTGGACTTCATGGCCGCGCCCATAGCTGTAGAATAGTGTGAGAATGTTGGCACTAACTTCAGGGGCTATCCTTGGTCGGTTCGGGTCCAGGTGAACCTGACAGTCAGTAAGCTTAGCATACCATGAAAGCCTCGAGTGTCCTTCTACCTGTACAATACCATCCGCGTTCTTACACGCCAAGATTTCATCGATGAGTACCTTAGCTCTCGACCCGGTAGGCTTTAAGATGGAAAACGCGACGGCATTAGTATCGTTATCTTCGGGGTAATCGTCAGGTACGATAACAGGCTTGACTGTCGCAAAGAATAAGTATCAGTATAACAATTAGCCAGGTGAGTCCACTGACCAGCGAAGTAGTGCCATCGTCGCTCTGGCACTCGAAGATCTACATAGTCCCTAAACAGTGTCTGTCATTGAAAAGCACCGGATGACATTGGGAAAGTAATATTCACCATCTATTAGACAATTCCAATGCAAGCAGGTCTGCAAAGTTGTCCTTAAACGGGACGCCTGTTTCTGTCTCGGAAATAAACGTCTTCTTGTTGGCCTCGAGCCACTCTTCCCCCTTGCGCAAAGCACCATCTATGTTTGCGACATTGTCTGGTGTTTTTGTCTGGCTCGTGAAAAAGAGATAGCGGAATGGATTCAACATGATTGTTCTGATTCGATTAACCGATCACAGGATGTCATAGTCGTGGCTAGAAATAAGTTATGCCGCTGTAGCCTGCAGAGATGTTCTTGGAATCCTGCAAGCTCAGTGACATCCGTCGCTACCGTGGAAGGGAAACTACGCAATCACTGCCAAACAACGTGCAGGATCACAAGTGGCTGCCGAATATGGGTCTAAGCTGAATGTCCCGTGCGGCCTTGCATGTTGTCATCGGGCTTTGGAAGTGGGGACTACCTTGCTTTCCCTTGTTGGGCTTTGAGGAATCGGGCTCACGTCAGCCGCATAAGTCGGGCCTTTTCTTTGCATATGTACGGAGGCATAGGATGCAGGTGCTACTGTCCCACTGATCGACTCTCTCTAATAGCAATGTGTACATATTTAATACCGGAGAAATCCTTTGATTGATATGGCATGCTTCACGAAGGTAAAACTTATCCGCCACCTCCACCACTCTGCTCTTCGAGTCAAGATTGCGCGATTGTTTTCCCTTTCTTTATGAGCCAGCAAGACATCCCAGAAAACCGAAGGCCCTTTCCTCTCATCGTGGACTTCTAGTCATCATCATGCATCAGCCAGAGCTTACGCGACCAATAGGGGGAGCAAACTTCTTGCTTCCCGTCCTGAATGGAGTCATGCATATCCCGCCTGCAATTAGCGCGACGCGAGTGACGCTTGAGGAGAACCAGCCACTAGAGATTCCGATACTTTTGCTAATTTTCTCTCTCGAAGTTCTGATGGACGGTAAGTGAATATCACCGCCTAGCACTGACCACAATGGAAACTGACTGTCTGATGCAGTCATGGACAAGGCTCTAGACCTTCCCCCACAGACGAGGAAAACTTGGCGTACGACTATCATCGTCTTTGCCAGCCCTTTCGTTGCTCTTGTCATTTACGGTACATGGCACTGTGGTCCCTTAGCACTTATCCGACTACTCTGCGTCCCGTCATTAGCCATCGTACACGCGATGCCACTGATCCCCATATACTCGCGCCAAACCAGGACCTTCTCCAGGGTCAATCTTAAGTACTTCCTCGGCCCATTCAAGTCTCTCTTCGGTGCAACGGTCATCTCGCTCACGGACGTCACCGCCGTCGTCTTGTATCTCCGCGGAACTATGCTGCATCCAGAAAATGCTTCAAACGTCGGGCACCTCCAAGTGCTGTTGTACACGATCACGTACGACTTCCTCTGGGAGTCAATTTGTGACGTGCGAGATATTCATGAGGATACGCGGAACAACGTCACGACTCTGGCTACTGCATTCGGTCTTCGTCGGACTTTGCTCTTCTTGTGCGTGAGTACTATTATGGGCGATTTGTCCATCACGCTTGCTGGCGGTGGAAACACTGTCCTATCAGTCCTTCGAGCTAGCACCTTCTTCGGAGCTTTCTGCACTCTTGCGTTACATAAGCGACGTTCTGCCACATATGCATGGGGCTTAGCTACACTAGTTGGATTGTTGCCGGTTTTATTGGCGAGTCTTGGAATACGTAGATAAACCCCGCGTTACGTTCCCATGATTTCGTATTGAGGCAGTTTGGCTAGGCCCAATCAAGCAGGTTCGTTCACTACAAGGATAGCCCCAACAAACGACATTGTTGACGCACATCATCCTGGTTTATTGCTTTTAGCAGAGCTGTAATGCGCTGCAAGGTCCTGCATACTTTCGCGAGTGTCTTAAGTGGCCACTCGGGATTTCGGAAGATTCCTGAGAGGTTCTGCAATGGCGCGAGTTCCTAAGATTCGTTGTGGGGTCATACATGGAATATATCTTGATTTTGTACAACATCGCCGAACAAACAATTCACCTTTCTAAAAACAATCTCAATTTCTGGTCTACCTAGTTCTGTATAACAGCCATGGACACTCACAGCCACTTTCCGGACTGGACTGCATTTTTGCTTGGGGCATCAATCCTCGTGGCCTGGCTCTTTTACAGTCAAAGCAAAAAGAAGCCTTACGCGAACATACCAGTGCTCTCAAGCGATCGCAATGAGTACCTGCAGGATGGACGAGGGCTTCTTGAGCGTGGCAAGAAGTTCAAGAGCTGCTTCCAAGTCCAGACCGGAACAAACTTCAAGATAGTAATCCCGAATCGTTTCGCAACAGAATTGAAGAATCATCGAGATCTTAGTTTCAACGACGCCCACGCTCGGGACAGCTTCACCTCGTATCCAGGTTTGCAGCCATTCCGAGAAATCCTCGAAAATGACACGTTCATCCAAGAAGTTGTCAGGAAGAAGCTCACAGGAAGCTTGGGTCTGATTACTAAAGGTAAGAGTCACGTCATATTCTCAAATGCCGCTCCATGTGCTAATTTGATTCCGCTTTTAGCTCTGGTAGAAGAGGCGCGACTGACATACCACGAAATGTTTGGAGAAAGCAGAGATTGGCAGACTCGTGTGATCAAATCCGATATTCAGGATATAATTGCTCGTACGGAACACGTTCACGTGATCTTCTTCCCAGTCCACTGATCGAGACTTGCAGGACTCTCTTCCCGTGTCTTCCTTGGACATGATCTCTGCCGCAATCGAGACTGGCTGGACATCACCAAGAATTACACACTCACCAGTTTCCAAGCCATCAGCGAGCTGCGCGCACACCACTCGCTAGTCAGGCCTGTCATGCATTGGTTCTCTAAGAACTGCACCCAAGCAAGACATTATTACAAGAGAGCCCAAGCACTCATCAAACCGGTCGTCAATCGCAGGAAAGCCCAGTTACAGACCAATTCGTTTGGGGGCGAGGAATCTTACAAAACCTCTGATGCAATCGGATGGATGGTGGAATGCTCTAGAGGGCGAAACATAGACTACGCTGCCGCTCAGCTTTCCTTCAGTCTTGCCGCCATTCATCTGAGCTCAGAGACCATGACGATGTGCATGCTGCAACTGTGTGACATGCCGGAGCTGATCGAACCACTACGGGAAGATTGCGATCGTGCTCTTAATGCAAAAGGATGGACAAAGGAAGCACTCCAGAGTATGAAATTACTGGACAGCTTCATGAGGGAATGTCAGAGAATGAGGGACTTGCTCGCCAGTAAGAATCATTTTACTTCTGATCCACCAACAAGGTCTAATCCATCTGCAATAGCATCCATGCTACGCTTTGCCAAAGCTCAAGTTGTGCTATCAGACGGCACTGTAATTCCGAAGGGTAGTACATTAATGGTCGTGAACGATTGGGCGCACTCCTCGGAGCATTTTCCGAATGCTGACACGTTCGACATGAGCCGCTTTGTCAAGCTCCGAGAACGAAAAGGAGAAGAGAACCAGCACTTGTTCAGTACTCCTTCAGCTGATCAGATGGGCTTCGGATTCGGTGAATGCTTTCCATCTATTCTCACAATACAATTTCTGACAATGCAAACCAAGGCGAGCATGCCTGTCCAGGCCGATTCTTTGCTTCCAATGAGATCAAGATTGCATTGTGCATTTTGCTATTGGAGTACGACTTCGAGTACGTTCCTGGTGATGACCCACCCCAAGACATCAAGTCCGAGATTGTTCGACTTGCCGACCCCAGTGCTCGAATGCGTATCCGAAAGCGCGAAGGAACCGTTTGAAATATTTAAGGAGATGTGGAGGCTGACCTCAGTGTGCACATCAATGGCCTCTTCTCCCACAGTATGAAGATTTTCTGGTCAATCCAATCTTTACTTTCAGGCGCAACTTCAATGTCGAATCTGAGAAGCAGAGCTGCCAGAAGCAGTCGCATTTCATGCCAGGCAAGACTCTTGATTTATCCGTCAGCACGCTTAAATAGCTCAAAGACAAATCAATGACCCACTTTGCCTAAACAATTTTGAGGGCCATATGAGAACGGCTCCACTGCATCTAAGTGATCATCATGATACTCAGGGTCGCCAAGCCACCTTTCTGGCCGAAATCGC
>AJMS01010208.1:0-15448 GCA_000263175.2 Phaeosphaeriaceae sp. UM 1110
AGAGGCTGGCACAAGTCGGGCGAAAGGCTCGCACCGCTACGCGCTTGTTGAGAGGCTAGCCGAAGTCGAGCAGAGTCTCGCACAGTCATGCGCTCGTCCAGAGGCTGACGAAAGTCGAGTGAAAAAGCTCGCAGAAGCCGAGTCAGAAAGCTCGCGCGAAACGGGTGACGCAGCTCGCCACATTCTTCAAGCCTAGCAATGGCACGCTTGCACGATGTTTTGGAACGTCGTTGAAACAATCGATAGGCCAGGTCGTCAACGGCAGAAAGTTTGGTGGCTGGAGCCGACGAAAACCCTAATCGTCACGTGAAGGTCGAGAGACCGCGCATCACGTCAACACGCGCCAAATGGCGTTTTGAAAAGTCACGATGAACCAGGGCGATGTGCTGAGAAAGCCGAGTCCGCGCAACGTTCTACGTGAGGAGTTAAGACGAGCCAACGAAACCCACCGAGACACCGAAACGGCCGCCGCGGAGCGATGAGCAATACGATCTCCGGTCTGGCAATGATAAAGCCGCGTGTTCCGCCCTCGTACAACAGAAAATCTACGTTGAGCCTGAAAAATCCGGTGGGATTGGCGAGGAGTCCACTCCAAGATCATGGCTCCGGCCTATATTCGACAACATCAAGTTTGTCACAGATCAGGAATGCTTCACTGCATTATACCTAGAACACGCAGACCTTGAGAGTAGGGGCTCACCCCCGATGCTGGTTGCGGAGTCAGGAGAGGCTGGACCTCTTGCGAGAGCAAGGGCTTTGGCAGGTCTCGGAATCCAATTCTGGCGGAAGAAGTCAATCGATATTGAGTTGCTCTTGAGCGATTCTGACAGGCCGAAAGGTCCTTGACACATTTTACTCTGAGGCACCTGCGACGTTGCTGGCCATTTGGCGTCGACATCCATGCTCCTTGCCCTCGAAGCTCATTCTGCCGCGAAGTTTCGCTTCTGGTCGAATCACCAAGTCGGGCTGCAAGAGTTCCGCTTTTTGCTAGCTGACAAGAGTCTTTCCTAGAAGACAGCTAAGCGGCAAGGATCGCTCTGGTTTTTGAGTTTTGGGTTACAGAACACGAATGGTCAGTGATGCTTGCAACATCTATTACTGTTTGTTTTGAATACAAGATCGAGCTGGTCGTCTTTTGATCCGGACGCCGGCAACACTCGATCTTGTTAATGATTCATACCCTCTGGGTTGATGAACGTCCCGGGTCTGACCGCCCCTTGGACACGTCGCGAGGCGCGTGTTGCGCACTCGACAATCAGAGAGAAGACGCCTTCCCTACCCAATGGGTGATGACCGGCTTATCCAAGCCGCCCCTGCGTGGACGTGGCTCGTCTTTCTCTACAGCATGTACCTGGAGCGGTCTTGACCAGCTGCTCCTACCTCGTGCTCAGGGCGAATCGCATTCTATTCATCGCCTGGCATGGGCTAAAGCGTAAAGCTGGCGCTCGTGCGAAGTTCTCATGTGGCATTAGGTGTCGTGAGAGACATGGAACAGGTACTGATCATCCTGTGTGCGACAATTGGGTTACAACGCCTTGGGGCCGTTGTCAGTGGCATCTGGGGGCTTGTGGCTTGTCCACAATCTGCGACATCTGGGGGCTCATGATCTGTCCGATCTCTGTGGGATTCCGAGGGTCTTACATCTTCTCAATGCTCGGATCCTGTTGCCCTCACCTTGTGTGGGGTTGGCAAGATCCAGCAACGAGAAAGATATTTGCTGGTGATCTTACGATCATTAGGTCAGCTTCCAATTAAGCTAGAGCTCGCCTTTACGATACTCAACCACGTTGAGCGAGTGTGGACAGGGAAGCAAGAATAATCCAGTCATCGCCCGCTACCTCTGGGTGGTGATGCCTCTGTTTCTTCATCGTTAAGCCGATCAGTTGGCTAGAGGGCAATGAAACGGAGGGGATATATTCTCGATGGCACTTTCGTGCTTATGATGTACGTTCCAATAAAACCCTTTTGTTCTTTGATCATGTCTTCGTTATATTGTGTGCTTGTGAGAAATGGGCTGTGAACTATCGTACAGTGATGCCTCCCAAGGCGTTTCGGTCCCTCGACACTCCATGGTCACCGCCAATCATAAATCGGCCAACCCTGCCTCGTATCCTGCAAACTCAACTCCCCCATCTCAGCTAGTCCACCCGATAACCGCATCTTCGGCACCTGACTATCTCTCGTCTCAGGCCTCGTGGCTGACGGACTAGGTAGCTCGAGGTCCGAATGAGTACTCACATCACTGACTTCCGAACCCAGCCGCCCTCGTCCATCGTGACTGTGGAGACTGCGTGGACTACTCGGGCCCACGCCTCCACTTCTACTCTCTTGCATCCCCTTCTCAAGATTCTGACTGCTAGTGAGCTCAGCAATCGTCGTGGCCGTGCTGTTGAACCGCGTGGTGCGTAGCTCAGGTCGACTGCCACTACCATCATCCCAAGTCAAACTGCCCCGTCGACTCCTGGGCCACTGCCCCAGCGCCAGAGTACTAGAGAAATGACGCATACGCGCTGGCGCTGCGGTGACGACGAGCGAGGTGAGGAATGGGAGGTTGGCGAAGATTATACTGAGGGTTGATTCGGTGGTGTACCAGGATAGATAAGGGGCTGGTCTTGAGCTGGTGTTGGAGGAGGTTTGGTTGGTAGTGAGGATGAGGGAGCGCGAGACGATGCTGGCGATGAGCACCAGGGTGCCGACGAGTAGTAAGATTGCGAGTAAGAGTCGCCGTGGGGTCAGGATGAAAGGCACAGGGAGGAGCATCGTGAGGATGGTGGTGGGAATGCTGAAGGACAGAGTGAGGGCGCTGTGGGAGTGGAAAGAGATGCATTGTGCTGCGTGAGGTTAGCATGCTGATTCGGTGTGGTCAGTGTTTGGTCTGCTGGTGCTTACTTACAGTTGGTCGTGGAGATGTCCCAGTGAGCTTCCATTGGCTTACACCATAGCATCAAGGAGGCTTGGACGACGAGGAAAGAGATACAGCAGAATGCTGCAACGGCTTGTATTGTGCGTCTCTTCGAGATGCTCGTTTCGACTGGACTGTGGCCATGTTAGCACGAGCTGAAACATTTGCTGGCCATGCAGTACTTACAATATCCGCCAGTATAGGACTAACAGGCATGCCTTGACCAGCCAGGTAGTGATGATCTGCATCTCTTCAAGGACATAACGAAACTTTCGCTCTTGTGGTGTTTGAGCATCTCCAATATGGTTGACGAGCACAATCGATGCAGTGTATGGTAGTAGGACAACAAGCATTGACCAGTCATCTGCTTGGAACTTCTTAAAGTGGCCGAGTGCTATGCGTCGGAAAATCCTGCTCTCGAATCAGAACGGTATTTCGAGTCTCAAGCCGGTGTGCTTACAGCCTTGAGATGATCAATGAAACCGATATTGCGTAGAAAGTCCATGACTGAATAGCTAGAGTGGTGTATTTGTACATTGTGTAGAAAGGCGATCTCGGAACGATAGAAGATAAGCAGACCGTGCAACGGAAGCAATGCTTGAGTCAGAAAAAGGTCAGTCAAGAAATGCTTATATTTGCAGGATTGGGACAGCTGTCAAAGTTGACCCAAAGTGCCACCGCAATGACGAATTGTCAAATCGATCGCGTGCTTAAGAAGTGGAAAGTCGAAGTCGTCTATACTCCAAGACGTTGTGTCACATCAGCCGTACCTGCACACGTTTTCTCTCCATGTTTTGGAAGAAGAAATATGATGCTGACCGCGCTCGTGGGTATACAGCCACCAAACACTTCCGACAATTGGCCCAGAAGCGCGCAGTGGCGGCTGTAGACTGCATATGCGCAATCCCCACGATCAGCCTCCGTCCCTCAACAGTGGTCAGCCCTGGTGCAGATCCAGCGCAGGGGCAAGGTCACACCGTATACGTTTACCAACAGTGCAGCAACCCCACTTAGACTGCAGAAAAAGATTGCTGAAGCGCAAGACTATGGCTGCATGTTGTGATGGATTGGGCAGCAGTGGCGTTGAAGCTGGAAGCCGAGGCAGTGCAAAGCAACAAATCGTCGTATTGAATCACGGGCAAAGTATTGTTATCACGACAATAACCCTGGAAATGAAGTCATTGGACGCCCGCGGGGTTCCTGCTCCTGTGCCTGGCGCTGATCGACGGGACGAAGCGAGACCGAAGTGATCGGCGGCTTTTGGGTTCAGCCGCTCAGGAACCAGTTCCACACTCGTGTCTTGCTCACATCAAAGGCTTCTGCAATGCCATGGCTAGACTCCCCTCAATAATAGTAGTGCTTATCCAGGACAGAGTCTTGGTTACCACTGCGATTACGGTTTTCGTAGGTCCAAACTGCACAACTGATCTGTAATCTTTAGGGTCGCGGACCGAAAATGGTGTGCGAAAAAGCAACGAGTGCGGCACGGCACGGCATCTCGATAGAGCTTGGGCAAGCCAAATTTACGATAGGTAGTCTAAAGCTTCATCTAGACGGGAGAAGGCCCCCACGCAATCGATGTTACGCGAATGAACCTATCGCATGGCACCACTTGCTTGAAGTGAGAGTCGCGTAGAAATCGCGGCTCGCTTGATGATGCGCTTGTCTGAAGGATAGATGGCAATCAGATATCTCGCTTCGACATGGCAACGGTACCCTTGCTGATCTTGATCCGGTCGGAGTTCCTGAGCACCGGGCTTATCGTGCCGATACCTGGTGCGGCAGACTATCATGGTCGACGAGAGATTAGAGAGCCTTGAATGTACCGGCGAAAGGTTCACTTGGTTGTGGAAGTCCATAAATGTGCCACTCAAGATATATTACTGCGATGTAGCAACCTTGGAAGTGTGTTGGTGATCACTGTTCCATGGAAGCAGAACGGAGACAAGGTATTTTGAAGCAGTCACATACCCCCCACGTGCACCAGCCACGAAGCCTAACGACAAGCTCCAGTGTCTAGTCCCGTAAGTCAACGCTTCGCTACGATGAAAAAAGTCTAGCATCATGTTGAGAGAGTCTCGCTTCTAGGTATGGTCGGGGACTCGGCCACGTCAGTTCGTTAGGTGCGGATCCGCGGAGGACTGGCCGTTCCCTAGCCAAATGCACCTTTACTGTCCTGTGCATCGACCCCTGCAACTCAGGTCAGTCAGGAAGGCTAAATAACATGGATAAGGCCTCGGAGACTGGCCCAACTTCTTGTCCCTGTCCCGTGATCTAGATTTGATGCGGCCTTCAGGGGTACTGCCCTACGTCTCCAAGCGAGGTGTTGGAAGGGTGGTCGTCTATTGGCGACATATTCCAAAGTTACGACTGAACTGGCCAACGGTTGCGCTGGCTCGAGAATGCATTATCTCTGATGCACAAATTCCTTGAACCGCAAAGCATTGGTGAGTGATTACGGTTATCTATGCTCTTTCTAGCTCATCTATCCAGTGATCTAGTCTGCCGTGGCTTTGTGCAGCGCCATCGCCTCCCTTCACACGTGCTTTTGAAAGGACTGGTACATTTTATAGGAGAAGCTATTGGCCGACTTCGCCAGTATGCTATTCACTTTACCGCTGAGAATGTATTGCAGTGCTATTGAATGCATCAATTTGGGATCTGTGCACAGAGCGATACGAACATCAGCATGCCTGATTTTCGAGAGTATGCAATAAGTTATGAGATTATTACATGTAGTCAAAGAAGGTCGCGGAAACGCAATGAATCCCTTCCCTAAACGCCGAGGTAGTAGAATGGTATTTTTTTTTGGTGTGACAAAACCATGTTTCAAAACCGATGATAACGCGAAGAGATTAAACATGGCGTGCTAACAGGATTACTATCTGTACGCAGCTGCTGCACCGTATCGCGGGACCCTCGATGCAAACCTTGGGTTCATCCCATCCTCCTCAAGAAAATCATGATCCCTTGGATCCACATATTGTGGCCTTAAAGGCACACGGGCGTGGTCGTTCTCAAAGTATGTAGTCCCGATTCGATCGGTCTGGCTTCGGCCCAAGGGTCTACGTTGTTGCTCCTGGTTCAGATTCAAGCGATTGAGCAACACATTGACTTCATCCGTGGTGTAGAGCTCTTGCTTGGGGGGCGAATTGCCACGGAGATAGCCCGGCGAGTTGGCAGCATAGGCAAAGTCCTGTTCTCTGAGACCATTGCTGTAGTTGTTGAAGGCTTGTTCCCTGGTCTGGCGAAGTGGGATCGTATCTTGGAAGAAAGGATTGACCTGCTCAGTAGCGCGGCGATGTGCTGAAGGGCGACGATTGCCAAAGACAGCCTCTCCGCGACGTCGATCATTTTCGTGAGATATGCCGTACGGATAGTCGTCTTCACGAACATAACGAGGGTCAGGAATATCGTATCGCGAGGAGTCAAACTCTTTGCCGTGGTAACGGGAGGTCGAGTGTTTGCGCCTGCGGCGATGGCCACGATCACGTTCCCCGTCAGATTCGCGAACACGCCGACTAAAATTGCTCGAGCCATCCGAAAAGCTAGCGTCGGTCCAGGAGCCTTGAGATGAGCCGCGGGACATCGGTGGTGAGGCCATTCTATTAGTCGCCTTTCTGTTATACTCTTGTGTCAGATCTTCGGCGGACCGGTTCTGGTATTTATACTTCTTGTTGTGGGTCCGTCTGCTGTCATCACCACTGCTATAGTAAGGTGATTTGGCTCTAGGTGATGTTGGACTGCGTCGACCCGTACGGCCAAATCCCGACGCATCAGAGTTTCGTCGCTGCCTGCTCGAGCGTCGATCACTTTTGCGGATTCCCGGCGTTCTGGATTGGCTTCGCGCTCTGTGATGCGAAGACTTTCTTGCACGGCCATCGCGCTTGCTATGTTTGCGATGTCCTTTGCGCACGTTGGTGTAGCCGTCCTCCACACTGTAAGCGTTGTAGGATCCAGTACGAGAGCTGTTTGTCTCTGTGTCCCAACCACTGCTTGAATCACTTGAATCATCCGAGTCACCTCGACGATGGTGTTTCTGCTTGTGCTTCTGATTATACATAAACTGAGGATCCAGCACCTCGATATGTGGCCGCCCCTGACCCATCGGGTATGAGTCTGGGAAGGTGCCTGGCATGTTGTGAAACTGTTGCTGATGTGGGCCATGACCATGGCCAGCGTTTGGAGGTGGCGGAGGTGGCGGTGGATTGCCGCCATGGTGTCCATTGGGTGGAGGTGGTGGTGGGGGCGGGCCATGACCACCAGGGGGCGGAGGTAGGTGCTGCTCAAAATGTTGGCCATTGGCCATGTGTTGTTGGCCTTGCGCATGTATGTTCTTGTGAGCGTGGCCTGCTCCGTTCGCATTTTGCTGGCCTTGCATGTTGCCAGCCTGCTTTGCTTGCGCGCCTGCCGCATTGCCTGCTCCAGCACCGCCCATTTTCGGAGGCTCAACTAAACCAGACGATACAGTTTGCAGAATGACTTGGACCCGTACCAGAATCTTATCCCTTTTGCGGCGATCAACGTACTTCCATTTTGGGAGTATACCTGCCAAAATGTATTTGAGGCTTTTGTTGAGTTTTTGGAGCTCCTTGGTCTGATCATCTGCCAATCTGTTGACTTGTTTGCGGCAGTTTGGGGACTCCAATTCGTCAAGAATACCTTTGGCTGTTAGGTCTCTCTGTTTGAACTTCTCGAGCTCATCCTGGAGCTCCTTGAGAGCAACATGCTGTTGTTGTGGCTTGACGTCGGCCCAGGAATCGGTAGTTTTGGCCTTCTCGAGACTCCAGAGTGTTAACTGGGGATCAAAGTTGTTGTGTGATGTCTGTAGTCCTTGTGCCCCTGGTGCTCCTTTCTGTTGCGCATTGGGCGCTTGACGTTGCTGATTGGCATTCTGCGGCACCTGGCCTTGGAAAGACCCTTGTTGGTGTGGTGCCATCTGAGGGTTCATATTGGCGAAAGACTCCGATGAGGCTAGCCCAAAGCGCTAACGAGGTACTGTATCAATGATAAATGATAGACAATGTGAGTCAAGACAGCTGAACGAGCTATGGTCTTGGAGAAAGTGAATGACAGGGCGTAAGGAAAGTTCAAGGCAGAGTAAGGACTTTCATCGAAGATATAACCTGAAGAGACCGCTTGTGTTCCATAACGAGCTGCATGTCCACGCCTTTCGCCCACAGTACTGGTAATACCGTAGTGCTGCATGTCGGCTAGGTGCCCCTCACGACTTACATAGACTACGTCCCGTCGCTACCAACAGACCAAATTGCGCAGTGGCTCGATTGGAACCGCCATAGCATGCTCGAAAGCCTCACCTTGAGATTGGTCATCGTTTGCTGACCGGATGCAGCCACCAGGCTGAGCAGGACGCGCGCAGAAGTAGGCAAAAGAGCAGCCTTCTGCCACGCTGCATGCACGAAATCGGTGGCCAAATGACATGGAGCCTCAGGCTCAGCTCACCGGTCAGCTTGTGAGTCGCTTGTCGACGCAACAGCCGGATCGACATGCATAGGAAGGACTCATGATACCTTCTGATGTTTCGATGCATGTTGGACGCAGTGGCGCGTCTCCATCGCCATGGTGCATAGGGAAGCCCGCATGTCCTCATGCAGAACGGAGTAAGACGATGATATTCGCTCTGACGCGTCTTTCGCAGATTGAATGTCACAGAGATATGTTGTTTGTCACTGGGTAAGGATAATTCCTCGACGAACGTGGTGATGATGACGCTTGCCGCCGCATCGACCCCTCTTTGACCCTTGCACTGTCCAAACCCGAAAGCGTATGACCAACGACAGACGACAACTCTCGGATCTTCGGACAAAATCACCTATTCTCATCAATCAAGATATGGACAGTCGCAACTCTGTGGCTTGCATGATACGAAGCCTTCCTGTTTGCGACGACATCATGTTCTAGGTGGTGCCCTCGTCCCTTCCGGTCAGTCACTGGACCCCACCCAATCAGCTTCACGCCTCCGCCACCCTCAGGTAACCAAAAGTGTCACTTGTATTATCGCAAGTCTACGTCTACAAAATATTTGTAGGCATTGAGAAACGACTACTGGGTTGTAAGGAGTTACAATATCCAGCGCACAGCTTCAGCTCATGCCGCTTGCTCCATGCCAACTGTCAGGGCATCGTAGGAAGGACGAGGACCACAGTCCACGATCGCATGGGACATTATCTGCATGCGCATGCAATCCTTCGGTTGTGAAACTGCGGCTGTCGTACAGCAGTTCGCAGGACGCAACGCGGATCCACCTGTCCTCATTGATGTGCACGACTATTGCTGCCTCCAAGCTTTGTATGCGTGCCCCTCCACCTGCAGAGCGTCACGCTCGCCAATCCCCGCTTACATTTACAGCCAATAGCCATCAACATGGATATCAATAGGCGTTTGTCAAACACGAAGGCGTTGCCCTGTCACCGGACGGAAGGTGCCCTGGAGGCGTCTGATGACACGGTAGAACCTCAGCCTTACGTTCACCTTTGTCAAATACTAGTTGCAGTGTCAAGGGAACTCCTCTTATTGGACGATAATCATAAAGATCCTCGGATTGGTGACCCGATCGAGCAGTTGTTGTCTCATATTTAGGTTGGCACGAAGACGACTGCACCGGACGGGGCGAACCGCCCTCTATCTCCACTATCGCATGCGAACGTCCTTCAAACAATTGTCTAGCTTCCTCCTAGTCAACTTTGTGGCAAACTATGTACTACCGAGTCAACCTTGCGGCCACGACAGACGGCAATTATCTCGCTCTTGGCCCGCCAGTGCGGTTGATATCTGGACACCGTGATGAGACCTGGACATCTTGGCTCATGGGTTTGAAGGGAGTACGCAGTACCGGCTTCTATCTTGAACAGCACAGTTGATCAGGAATCCACGGTACTGCTGCCTTGGATCTTATCGTTGTGGCTCAGTGATGAAGAGGACGCTTCATCAGCATAGATGTCGATCCATTCCAGTGCTGTGTACTGCATACTGACGACTTCTGGTATCCCTACGGCTAACTGGAAATGTTGGTAGAATACCGCCCTCATCCCTGCTTCTCACGCAGCTTATCATTCATTTCATGTGTTCATCCTCACCGGCAAGGGATGATGCCTGAACGATTAAGCTGACAAACACATAAAAAGCACGAATAAGACCACTGTAGCCATCAAATTTATCGCTAGCACCGGATGCAACTTGCGGGGCTGCTGTCAATGCCGGTTTGGAGTTCTTGTGGGCTATTGCGACGCAGAGCCGCATGAAAATCTTGGCCGTACCACATAGTCCTCCGAACAGTTTCGATAATCGGCAATACGGATAACATTGCTCGACCGAATCCTTCGAGTTAGATCATATGACTTTGCAGAGCCTCAAAGTCGCCACACTATCTAACTCTCTCACTTTCGCACTGTTTGCGGGTTTCTACTCGGCCTTTGGCCTCGTAATTCTGCCGATACATCGTTCCACTCGTCTTGATCTCTTGTGTCGCCACTTTTCTCGCCACTTGTATCAATTTTGCATAATATGTATAAGCGTCTATCCGGCTCCGGTCTGTTTCCTAAAATCCCTTGGAGTTCGAGAGCAATTGTAGTCGTTGATTTCTCATATATGCTATAATTCAGTCAGTGAGGCTGAAAGGAAAATCACGAGACATGAATGAGTGAAAAAGAAAGCATGGACTTGCTACTTCTGCATAATACGTGTTGGTGGCTTGCGTCCCACCAATAGCGATGATGGTACTCGCTTTCCGCCTCCACACCTCGATTAGCGATCTCAGCTGCTTCAGCCTTGTCGATAAGATAACCATGTAGGCACATGCAAGGAATCTCCTCATTTCGTCAATATTGCTATGTCTAACGCGAGTCACCTCAAATCAAGCAGTTGCTCAAGTACGACAACGGCACGTTCGAACACGTCAGGCTCAATTAGAGCGTCTATTTCTCGACCCGCCTCTTCCACCAGCAACACCAGTTCCTCGACTTCTTCGAGTCCTTCTGCAACGTCTTTACACAACTCCATAAGGAGTGGAGTGCCCAGATCGAATGGCGTCGCCACGGCAGGTCCAAGGACTCAGAGAACAACGGCATCAGCTGTTGGCCAGTCTCAAAGGAGATCGAGTATCCTTGACAGGATAAAGAGTGCTCTCAGCCAACCTGTTGTTCATTCACTTCTTCACAGCGCTGGTCTGAAGCTGTTATCATACAAGAACAAATATAAAGGGTCAAACGGCCAGGAGGTGTCAAAGCCTGTACTATCGAAGTCATGGGCCCTCGCTCTATCTAGCCTTAGTACTCATGTGCTACCGACCATGATCACCATGTTTCTAATCACTTTCAACGCGAGGGTCATGGTTAACGGTCCCCCAATCAGTATACCAGCAGCATATGTCTTGCAAGGTGCATCGAAGCTACATGTATGTTGTAAACTCAGGCTAACTATGTACTATGCACTAACGCTACTATAGGAGTTGACCATTGTTGGTACGTATTGAAGATTCAGCTGGCCTAGCTTGGCTGACACATTCGCAGCTAGTTTAGCAAGAGTGATTACGGACATATTGCGATACCAGCTCCTCGATGATGGCGTTGACTTTGGCATGCTGTGTACGCCATTCTCCTTTGTTGGCCTAAATTACCTTTGGTCACAGGAGTTCATCAGCTCTATCAGATCTGCGTACCGCCTCAGGTCTAAAGCCCATTTTGCTCTGGTTACTATCCTTACAGCCTTCTGCCTCTTGGCTGCCGTCGCCGGTCCCTCATCGGCTTTGCTATTCCTCCCAAGTACAGCTTGGCTATCTGCAGGAAGTACGGACATATTCCTGCTTGGCGATAAGAATGACTTGTGGCCTCAACATCTTACGGAGCGGCATGCGACTGGGGACGGATGTGCAGGTGGTGATCCAGGTTACTACTGGTGTCCTCAAGGCGGCTGGGACTACATGCAAGGATTCATAACTCCAGAAGGAGTATCGAGAAGGACTGTCAGCATATCGGACGCATGGACACCACGTTGGATGTGGTTGTGGCGCGATTGGGGAGGTAACGGCACCGATTCTTGGGCCTCTGCCGCTCACGGAGCTAGTACTTATCTCGCTCAACGTATGTCTGATGACCATAAACATGCCTGGGGTTTTGCCACAGGAGTGCAGCGTCGAATGAGGGACGCCACAGTTGCCGGAATCTACGACCGCTTCACCGGTCCAATTCCAGTCGTTCGAGTCGTTTGTGCTCCCGTTCGAATAGTAAATCGGACTTCTCCAACATTACTGTATCCAGTTCTCGATCCCGAGAGACCTTGGCGCTTCAATGATACACCCGGAGCAGCAAAAGAGATTAAAGTAGCAGGGACCCACGAGAGGCTCGTCAATATCACTCTGCACAAGCTTCCGGTCGAATTTGGTCCAGCTACTGGCGCTATAAGCTTCGTCACGAATAACGCAAGCACTGCAGCTGGATGTGGATGTTCCTTTGATGCTCGCTGGGCCCGTGGTGTAACAGAACTTCAGGGAGAGTCGGACTATTGGCAATCTTTCATAGGAGATGCGACATTACCTAGGGCCCTCCAATTCAAGGCACCGCAAAGAGAATCCTTCTTTGCATCCAACATCAATCAGTATCTTGGACCTCCGATAACAGCTGACATCGGCTGGCTCCAGAGACTATCGACAGGTTATCAATTGAAGGACTCAACAGGCAGCTTCACCACATTGGAAGCCATGCTCATCTCCACCAGATTATGGGATCTACCTTGGACTATTGGTGATCCTGTCAATCCCATCATTGAGCTAGAGTGAGTCAAATCTCGACGGTATGCAACTTCTATTGACTAACCTTCATTTCCAGGGCGGTACTCTCTGTATACTTGGTCAATGCACTATCTCGGGTAGGATGGGAGCCGCAGCATGATCCGAAAAGTCAGGGTGTTAACCCCCTCCTGCGCATGGGCAACCGTAGCTCTGACAGTCTACTCCATCGAAATGGCCAAGTATGGCGCCGCCCTACCAATGTGTCCACTGAAGCTTTACACCAGGAATGGTTCGCATATGCAACGGCCTGGCAACTCGGCGATCCTGCGCTATATGTATCCATCGCCATCCTCGGGACGCATCTCCTAGTCGTAGTTCTCCACAGTGCATTCGTTCTGTGGAAACGCCAGTGGTCTGAAGCTTGGAACTCCATCTCAGAAATTATTGCACTTGCATATGTTTCTCAGCCTGTGGATAGCACATTGAAGAACTGCGGCTCGGCCATAATGTTGCAAAAATCGTTGCGCCAGAGATTCCGAATTGTAGCCGTGGAGGAGCAGAGTTTACATCATGTGCGGCTGGTGCCATGCGATCACCAGGAGGTACGGGCTAGCGATGCAATTGTGATCGTTGACCGAGAGTACGGCTAATATGCATTCCGGGTGTGCAAAAGTTGCTCGTGCAGATGCACATATGTTTAGTACACCACGTTACTCCGCGGTCGATTCGCGACTGCGCACCTATCAAATTTGCGATGTCAATTTTGCCATCATCAGTGAAAATGAGGTTTCGATAATATGGATATTTCAGCTCCACATGATCGCAGCAGGGTTCCGCTACTGCCGTTCAGCGCTGCCAGCGTAACCCACAACAGCAGACATGAATTCAAGGCGGAAGGTTTTGAGGGTTTAGCTACTTGGAATTTGCATTTGTGCCGGGCAAGTATTGCGAGTCGAGTGCATGCCGGTACTTCTCATCCGGTCTTTTTAAGCTTCCGATCGCTCTTGACCAATGACTGTCACGATCGCATCGATCGCCAAAACCTTAAAATGACCCGATTGATGCGCCGATGTTTGAAACTGATTCATGTCCTTGCGCTGTACCACAAATGATCTCCCTCGCCAATTGGTATCGTGTACCGGTCCGCGTTAAATGAGGATTTTCAGAGGATCAGAACTGCACATTACAGGTGGTTCCTGAGTAGTCTTCAACAAGAGCAAGTCTTTAGCATCGCTCTGCCCCACAGATGCTCGTAGATCTTGCTTCTTGAAATGCAGATCACCCCGAAATGTGCCACGACAGCGTTGAAGCCCGATTGAGTCTCAACCTTAATTCTGCTTACACCTGGTTGTTCCTCTGACTTTAAGTTTATTATCAGTATGACCCTGTTTGGATTGCAACGGTTCTTAAACATCCAGAGCTCTCCTGCAGGGTCCGCGGACATGAACCCGTCCAGTCAAATGTGCCAAAACACTGATGCATTTCGGAATTCGCCACGGGACGCTCATTGCGGGGCATCCAAGCAGGCAATGCTAGACTTGCGCTACTATGCTGAGTCGTATAGACTTTTAGGGTCGAACTCTGTCCGCTCGCACCACTGCGACTTTCCAAAGTCACGACGGTTCTTCCAATCGTCGCATCTAGTGGTTTTCCCTTCGATTCAGTTCAGCTGTGTCGATCAGCCCTTTTCAAATATGAAAGAGGACCGTCGTTTCTCGCGATTACGATCCTAGATTGCGCCATCAATATGCTTCTGTCGTCTCTATTTCAAGTTCTGACACTGGCGGGCGTAGCCTGCCAGGCTGCGAGTGCGGTCACCCCGAGGCAGGCATCGACGGATCTTGATGCGTTGATGGGTGCGATACCTGCATGTGGAGTATGTGTATCATCTTCGACAATATGAGTGCGGTTGTCACTGACCGTCACAACAGCTCCAATGTATCTTCGAGAATGGACCTGCTATCGGTTGCGGTGCCGTCGACGTCGAGTGCCAGTGCGCGTCGAAGAACTCGACCCAGATCATGCAGCCATGCTTGATGAAGCTCTGCACATATGAGGAGACCTTTCGTTCGTAGACACGCCAAATCTAGTCTGTTGTATAGCTAACATCAACTACAGAGATACTTCACATTCAAGCTGCGATGTGTGACATGCCTCACGATTCGAGGAACAAGTCCTTGGCGGTCAACGCATGGATTACTGGCATCATTCCCATCCTCGCCATCATAATGCGCTTCGTTTCTCGCTATCTGGGCGGCAACAACTATTGGTGGGATGACTGGCTACATCTGACATCTGTTGTGAGTAACCAGATATTGACATTTGTTTCCATTTGACTTATGACCATCCCAGACTTTGTCGATCCCCCAGACTGCTTCGCTACTCATGACTGCCAAATATGGAATTGGTCATCACATGTACGACTTGGAGTATTCGGATGTTGTCGAGATCCAGAAATGGAGTATGTTCTAAGCCACTTCTCGCAATCATGCTACACTTGCTGACGATTGATGATAGCCTACATCACCACACTATTCTGGGCGTTCCAGTTGCTTATTCTCAAGTACAGCATCCTGTGCTTGTACCTTCGTATCTTCCCCAACGTGTGGCTCAAACGTGCGGTCTATGGCTTCATGGCCTTCAGCGCCGCGTTCACGCTTCCCCTCATTGGACTCGCCGTCTTCCAGTGCGTTCCGGTCTACTCCGTCTGGGATCTCGAGGCACAGAAGACAGCCAAATGCATCGACTTCACGACGGTCATGTATCTGACGGTGGTGTACGAGGTCATCGCTGAGACTGTG
>AJMS01010207.1:0-15415 GCA_000263175.2 Phaeosphaeriaceae sp. UM 1110
AGAACCTTGGCGGCAGAGTCCGACAAGTTCAAGAAGGACAGGAAGGGGAAGATCATGACGATCAAAAAGCAGTAGATCGGAACACCGTTCTTGGTGCACTTGCGCAGGATCTTGGGGGCACGTCCCTCAATGGCGAGCGAGTACAAGCTTCGGGTAGCACAGTAGGTGTAGGTGTTACCGGCAGAGAAGATACTCGTGATCAGGAGAGCATTGACGAGATCAGGCAGACCGTTGATCTTGAGGTTTTGCATGGCGATAACGTAAGGCGAGGCAGCGGCAGAGCTTTCACCAGCCTCAAGAACCTCGAGGAGGATGGGGTCGTTGTAAGCGCAGACAATGCCAACGCAGAGAGCACCGATGATGAAGAAAGCACCGAAACGGTAGTAAACGGTCTTGAAAGCGGTCTTGATGTAGACGCGAGGGCGCTTGGCTTCACCAGAGACCATGGAGATGTACTCAGGACCGACAACGCAGAAGGAGGCGGCCCAGAGAGCGCCGAGGAAGCCCTCGAAGCGTCCAAGATCACCGTTACCGTGGGAGTTGAAAACGCCCGGATCTCTCCAGTAGCGGAAGCCGTACGCATCCTTGCGGGGATTGCCACCGACCATGGTGATGAAGGTGAAGACGTAGAGGATCAGAATGAGGATGACCTTTCCGCCAGACAACCAAAACTCGGCTTCACCATATGCTTGGACAGCGAGGACATTGCAGAGACTGTAATCGTTAGTTCCGGGGCCAAAGCAGCACATGCACTGCGGGGAGAGTGAATCTTACGCGTAGAGGACAATGACGGCAGCACAGACAGCGGCTACAGGAATATCGTCTCGCCAATATCTCAAGACGATGTTCAGGGCCGTAATTTCGAAGGGAATCAGCAGAGCTTCGTAGAGGAAGAAGTTCCAGCCAGCCATGAAACCGAAAGCATCATCGACCCAGTGGCCGGCCATACGAATGAACCCTCCAGAGACGGGCATGAAGCTGGCCATCTCAGCCATAGCGTTGTTTACGAGAGCGATGATACAGCAGTAACCAGTGTAGGCGATGAGCATGCCAAGAGGACCGGCCTTGTTGAGGGCACCGCCAATACTCACAAACAGCGCGGTACCAATGGAACCGCCAATGGCGATGAGCTGGATTTGACGATTTCCTAGATGACGCTGCAGGTCGTCGGCGTTGTCGGTCATGGTTCCATGCTGGACATCATGGTCGCTTGGGTACGCCTCGCGGACGAACTCGCCGGAGTACTTCTTCTCCTGGGACATGGTTGCAAAGGGGGTTGTCGCTCAGGCAGACGGGTTGTTGCAGTGGCAGTCAGAGTGTTGCTTGGAGGGTTGTCGCTTGAGGTACGGGCAAGTGTTGCTTGGGAGTCGAGGGGCGCACAGGAACCGACTGTTAGTTGCGTAGGGGAGGAGTGAGAGCCAAAGGCCACAAAATGGAGCGTCACACCTAGGCAGTGGACGTAAAGGGGAGAGAGCTGCGATGAATTGGAAGGGAGCCCTTATCAGTCCGAGCCATGGGGGTGAACGGCACAGACTTTATACAGCAAGCGAGCGCGGGACATTGTCCAGAGCCCTGCTGGTGGCTTTCGGCGGTGGTGAGCGTGCAATGCCACTAGGCGCTGGGAGGGGAAAGGCGCACTTCTGGACAGCCGGACTTGGCTAACGGCTTGAGGGCTAGCAAGCGTGGCCGTGGCGCTGGGCATGGATCGCCGGGAGGCGGCACAGAGTTTTCACACCCACCCTGGCCTCACCACTGCGCTTGCGACCCCGCTCGTTGGCCTGTCGCGTGCAATTCACTCCATTCACCACCCGCCTAGCCTAAGAGGCGGCGGTCGTTAGTCAACACGCCTGGGCACCCGGTTTGCCTCACAGAGAGAAAGCGCGCTTGCCCACGATAGCGACGCGCGCCTGGATCAGGCACCGCTCCAGGCGGACGTGGGTCCAGAGCCTTCGCATTTCCACTGACCTCTTGGGAAACGTAATCCAGTTTGGCGGGTGCTGGTGACGTCCGCTCTTCACCAGTGGGCGGTGCAGATACACCGGTGCAGTTGTGGGCCTTTTGTCGTGCCATTGCGACACGCCAAGCGCAAGCGAGCCATTTGTCAAAGCCCATCATCTCGCAGAATCTGGGGATCGAGCGAGGCTTTGCTTTTGCCTGCGGCGCAACGCCAGACACAAGCCTCTCGCATCTTTTGTTGGAAAGAGGTCGCCTGATGCCGTCCTGCGCGCTGCGTGCCTGACTTGATGTATCGTAAAGTCCACTATTGATAAGACGAATGGCGCCTCTGCAACTGTTGAGCTGCTCTGTTCTGATAGTGGCACTGCACACGGTCGTTGCAGGCCCTGGGGTGGTGTCGAAGCACAGATGGGATGACGGCATCGAGCATCTGCTGATAGCCGCTCCTCGTGGAAGCCGAAGCGCGCCAAGCTAGTCTACTGTGTATGCGGGCTCCAAGGGTCCTTGTCAATTGTTTGTCTGAGGTCCGTGGGCATTGGTTTGACCTCGCAGTCCATACACCATAGTGTTGAGCTGAATCGTTGCCATCTCTTGCAGCCGTTGCTCGAGCTGAAACATGCCGGCCATCTGCCTTACCTCCAAGTTTGCCTGCGTGTTGGTACAACCTACTGTGTACTGCGCATCAGGGTAGAGCGGGCCTTGCATATGCAGTATTGTGTACTTGGGCCCCAAGACTGCGTCGAGGCTACATCATGCGCCACCCAGCCTGGTCAGCACACTGTACTGGAAAAGAGGCACTCGCAACCGCAGAATGGATTGATGCGGATGCGCTGAGCTCAGCCTTTGACCCATACT
Source organism: Phaeosphaeriaceae sp. UM 1110 (assembly GCA_000263175.2). Lineage (NCBI taxonomy): Eukaryota > Fungi > Ascomycota > Dothideomycetes > Pleosporales > Phaeosphaeriaceae > Phaeosphaeriaceae sp. UM 1110. The sequence goes on from AJMS01010207.1 coordinate 2,812, forward strand.
TGTCGCCTATTCGCTGAGATGGAGAGTCTCCAAGGATTGTGTGGGGTCCCTGCGTCCTGGCTGTGGAGAAAAAGCAAGGCGTTGAGCATCAGCGCGAGGTATTTGGCTTCCAGAAGGTATCGTGCTGATGTGGAATCAAAGACGCATCGTGCGAGACCGGTCGAGTCGTGACTTGTATATGTCTAGGACCGGGTGCTGTCCCGCTGTGATTGCCAGATCGGCTGCCTTGCCGATAAGTCACTTGTGAAGGCACACGCCTTAGACGCGACCACTCTCATTACATGAATCATTCGAGATATTGCACGATCGCCAACACAACAATAACATCTCTGAGTGTCTCTCACCGCAAAGAAGCAGCTGCCGTAGTGGCGTTGCGAATGCGAGGAATAATGCTCCGTTGCTGGAAATCCCGCAGAGCAGGTCGCACGTGACGAGCGCGAAGGTTGAAAGGTATCTTGCCCTAACCGGGTCGGTTCCTCGTGCATCTGCCTCGCCATCACCATCGGATCATCGCGGTCACTATCGCTCTCTAGCCCTGTCTGCTCGCAAAGCGTCCAGAGCCACACCATGTTGCCCATCGCTAAGCCTTACCTGCTCCCGTCTTCTAGGTCCCCATGGCCGCCACACCCTTCGCTGCGCTAATGGTAACACCATGCACCTTGCATTTCTCTGCATGTGCGGCTCAGCTCTGATAAATTCCTGCGGTCGGATACAGAACACGACGTCTCCACGGACCCATCGGATGCGTAGCTCTCCGTCATACGCCGGTAATCACTGGCTGAATCCGGGTACTCTAGCCAGCGCGGATCACATGCAAGACTTCCATCGACATGATGGTGTTGGGATGATCGAACGACCAAACAATGCTTTTGGCTTGGCAATTCACGGTGATCTGGTAGAAGATCCTGCGATACCAGGAAGATTGTCACCTTTGTCTAGATCCTGGTTGTACAAGATCAGCATGAGCGCAGGATGATCTGCGGCGCGAGCCATCGCAATCGTAGATATGATCTAGAAGACCTCCCGATCTTGTGGTACCATCGACTAGATCTGGCACTTGTTTGCTAATCGCGATAGCTCAGCGCGACAGGCCTGGCACCGTCGATCATCCACCAATACTGGACAGAAGAGCTGCCGCATAGCTGCAGCCGTCCATTAATCTGGCATGAGCGGATCGAGCGGCGAGCATGTACACGATTTCTCGAAGAAAAAACAGCACATTGATGTTGATTCGCCCAATCTGGTGTACAGTCGCAATTTGCTGGAACCAAGAGAGCCCAGAGAGGTGTCCGGAAACACAGCACGATCGATAGTAGCAGACCGCTATCGGATAACAGACGGGTATGACAGGACGTGTCATGGATGTCAAGAATAGAAGTTTTCCGTTCCTTTAACTCCATAACAACCACGAATCTTCTTACGACTACTAACATTTCTGCACACACGACGGCGATCCTCTTTATTCGGCACCCAACATTCATCAACCCAGTTGTTATTCATCTAGGGCTCTTTTCTAGTTTGCGATCCCATCATTTCCGGATCAATTATACGCGAAAAAAAAACAGCAGCCAGCTTACGAGGTATTTCAGAACTCGCGCAGCGCTCGAAATGCGGTCGTGATTGCGGCGCCCCACTCGTGCCTACCCCGCGTGACTTCCGCGTGTACACCTGCACACTACAAGTCGAACAAGTTCGGAGGGCACCATGGCTCCTGCCAGTAACGATAATTGCAGCTGATGGCATTTAGCGTGTGCTGCTAACACGCAGCTGGCATCAGCGGGCGCATTCACGAACGCGCGATTTACCTAGGACATTTTCAATTATCTCTTCCTTTTGTCCTTTTCTCATCACGATATACAATTCACCTGCGCTGAGTGCCGCACATTCTTGCGAATTTCTCTGACACTGAGAGCTCAAGGATATCAACTGTTCGTTGTGTAAGCTGTTCGACTTGCACGTCTTCACCGCTGCTCGAGTCTTCTCCTGCTTTACAGACCCGGCCGAAGTTACACAAACAAACCCTGCGCCTTTAAGAGCTCACAATATGTGCCGGTGGTTTGCATACATCTCGCCTACCGAACCTTGTCTTTTGTCCGATGTTCTCATAAATCCTGCCAACAGCATCAGCAAACAATGCTCCGAGCACTACCTTCCTAAGCTCCTACCACACGACAAGGACAGAGATCTGGATCATTCCTCGGACGAGCTGCTCCGCATGAGAAACTCGTTATTGAATATGGATGGTTTAGGTATTGCTTGTAGGTTCATCAGCTCCTGGAAGCCAGTTGTCGTTCACTGCGAATTTGTTTTCGAGACATATCATCAATGTTTGCACACGGCGCGATGAAACACACACAAGCCGTCGCAGATAATTCAGTCGTACCATGATCAGGATGAAGCTATGCTCAATACTATATCTAGGGTACACCGATGCAAATGCCTCCTACGTTAAGCGCGTCACCGGACCTCGTCCCGCACTTTACAAATCACAAAGCCCGCCCATCAATGACTTCAACTTCAGATCCCTCTGCTCCAACACCGAAACATACTGCGTCTTCGCGCACATCCGTGCCAGCAGTGGCAGTGTCGTTACGCAAGTCAATGCCCATCCCTTCGTGTTCGGACGACACATCTTCATGCACAACGGCGTCATCTCCAACTTCTCCTCTATACGTCGGGAACTATGCTCCCTTCTCTCCTTCGACGCCTATTGCAACATTTTCGGGTCGACGGATTCAGAACATGCCGCTGCACTGTACATGACTAACCTCACACACCATGGCGACAAGTCAAGCTGGGAAAAACCATACCCACTCAAAGAGATGTTCGCTGCTCTTCGAAAAACAGTCATACAAATCCTCACCCTTCAACACAAACTCCTCGGCGCTTCAAACACCCCCTCATCACTCAACTTCTGCACCTCAGACGGCACCAAGCTCCTCGCCATCCGCTTCCGCAACCACGCAACCCAACAGCCCCCTAGTCTCTACTGGTCCGAGTTCGCGGGCCGAACGCTGAACACGAAGTATCCCGGCCATCCCGATAGTAAGGATATCGTGAATGAGGAGGCAGTGATGGGCGAGGAAGAAAGGATAGGCAAGCATACGATTGTGAGCAGTGAGCCGACGACGTTTGATGAGGGAGAGTGGAACTTGATTGGGAAGAATTGTGCTTTGATGGTTGGGGAGGATGGTGTTGAGAAAATAACGGAGGTGGAGTACGACGGGAAGTTGTTGGATGCGAGGGATCCAAAGTTCGACGCAGATGAATCAGGAGCTATACACCGGACGTTGGGGCTATTCTACTAACAAGCATAGTAGAGCTGGTTAGAATTCGAAGAACGGGATCTTGAGAAGGCTTGTCTATTCATTGCGTATCGAGTCTAGCGAAAGATACTGTCCTCATTTGATATTACCACATTGAAACCCGCCGTCCCTTTGCCCTATACCCGATCGCTAGTTCTCATCTACATATCTTACACACCCACCCGCCAATCACGCTTTTCTACCTCATCCCCCCACTTCGATCAAGCACCCCCAGCCCACCAACCGTCGCTCCGCTCCCCTTCCTCGCCTGCTCAGGCATACCCAGCCCCATCGCCTCCTTCATCCCAAACTGCCTCTCCACCTCCTTGATCCTCGCATCTTCTGCCTCCTTCCTCGACTCGTCTAGATACCTCCTGCGCTCCTCCCGCGCCTTTTCCTGTAACTCGCCAAACGGATCGAAGCGCTCGCTCTCCGGATTGCGGAACGGGTTCTTGACCCAGCTCCCCCGATCTGTCAGCGTCGTCGAGCGCGGACGGCCAGCGAGGACATCGTATGCTTTGTTGAGTGGCGGGTCCGCAAAGGGGTTGGGAGTGGGCTGTGGAGGAGCGACGGGGAAGCGAGACTTGTTGCGATCTGTGGACACGGTTTCGGGGCGTTGGTATGCGCCTGCGCCGAAGAGGGAGTCGCTGCGGTCCGTGGAGCGGGTGAGGTGCGAGCCGCCGCCGCCGAAGAAGGGTGGGTCGAGAGCTACGTGGGCTGTCTCGGGGGCGTGTAGGGAGCCGGTGTTGTTGGGGTTGAAGGCGTCGTCAGAGAGGCGTTGGCCGTATTGGTTTTGTTGACGCTTGCGGCGCTTGATGCAGACGATTACTCCGACAAGAATGGCTATTGCACCTGTTTGTTGTTAGCATATGGATTGTTAGGGAGTAGAAGAAGAGACATACCGATTACGCTGAGAGCAATGGCGGCTGCCACGCCAGCTTTGCTGATCATGGTCTTTTCTTCTTGAGGCGCTGACTTCTGAGGGGCTGCGTCCTGTCCAGAAGTCTCTGACTGCGCAGGCGGGAATGGTACATTGGTCGAAAGAGAGGATCCGTCAGTCACAGATGTTGGTTGTGCTGCTGGTACAGTTGCGGAAGCGCTCAGGGATGTGGGAACGGGAACACTCGGAGGCGAGAATGATGAGCTGACGAATAGTACTCCAGTTGATATGCTAATCGCGGTTGGTTGAGTAATGAAAGTCGATGGAGCAGCATTGATCGCAGATGTGAGACCGGTAGATGATGCCAAGTCTGTTGGGGAGGCCGCTTCGGTTGGAGAGGCTGGAGCAGTCGAAGCTGCTGGATCGGTGACTTGTGGAGCAGCACCAAGGTTGCCTTGGGACGAGAAGCTTAAGGTGAAAGGTGCTGGAAGTGTCGTTCCAGTTTGGGCAGGAACAGTCGTCGCCGCTGAAGTTATGGTGGTAGCATTCGACTCTGATGGCTGGGGCAAAGCTCCTTGTTCTGCAGGTGCGCCGCTCTCAGCTGGCGAAGGCGGCTCTTGTTCATCTTCCGAGTCTGAGTCTGAATCCGACGATTCGCTTCCTGAACTATCTGGCGAGTCGGGACTTTCTGGGCCCTCCGCTTCCTCCTCCGCCTCCTCTTCTTCTTCCGGTTCCTCCGCCTCTGGTTGTTCTGGAGCCGCTGGGGCACTGCTTGCAACCGCTTCTTGTCGACGAACCCGTCTTGGGATGATCTTTACGGGCGACGGCCGCCGAAGCTGATATCGAGCCATATTGTACTGTTATGTTGTGTATCGAAGAGGCAATATAGCCGCACGCTGAAGCTGAACTCAATATTCCAAGGAAAGAATGGTCGCCAGGACTGTTGTGTCAAAGAGTGGATCCGGTCAACGGAGGATAGAAAGTATGGCCTGACCTTTTTGCGAAAGTATTAGTGACCGAGGAGGCGAAGAGGAAGCAAGTGAGAGAATGGGAATGCCAATGCTATGAGTCGAGGTGGCTTGCCGCCTGGGGCAGACATCTCGAGCATGAAATGTCTCCAATTGCTGTTGATGTGGGTCTGGTCACAATTAAGCTCCGGGTATACAGCAATTTGACGGCCATGATTGAAACAGGGTCGAGTCTACATCGAGACTAGATCTGCGTTGGCGACACTGAGGCTCAAGAACAATTGAAATGCGCAATGTGCGATCGACGCAGGCACGCGACAGTGATTCTAGCAGTCGAAATATGCTATGGTCGTCCTGTCAAGGATGCTGCAATTGGCGAATGGTGATGATTGGCTGAAACAGGAGACCTGAGACGCCTTGGCGGTTTTGATGTCCGCGATGCAGCAACACGCGCTTCAGGCCCTGGGCGCGTAACATCATTGTCAAGGAGAGATAACAGCCACAGAGACATCTTTGTTCGCAATGAGTCAGGTTCGAGTGGAGTCTGCCAAATAAGCGTCGTGGTGAATCTTGCTTCTGTTGGAATGCAGTGCTTGAGAATGAAGGTGCATGTTGGCACTGCAGACCTGCCGAGGCTTCATACATGCTTGGTCTTCATTCATGTCGAAAGAACACGGAGAGTACTTCTGATGTATCGGAGCGACACAAAAAAGCAGTACGATCGCAATGAGACATGACTGTGGTGACACAACCCTCGCGCCGAGTTCGTGATGCAAGTGGGCTTCGGATGCCCGACCCCGGATGACATAAGCAGATAACGCATAATTTCTCCTACGGCATGATCTACTACCGTGTAGGCGTGGAAGATACCCGGAGTCCATTCCAAATAGACAAGTCGCCACCTGTGCCACCTAAGGCTACGTCACCCAACGAAACATCCTCTGGAGTGTGGCACACTGTTGAAACTTCCAGCCCAAGGTATCATCAACACGGCCCCATATTGTCTGCTCCCGCTCCGCAGTTGACTTAAGACCACAGTAGAATTAGGCAGGATGTCGCGTGCCATGTGCCCTGACTCTATGATGCTCGAAGCGACCGGCAATGGAAGGCACATAATGTTTGACCATTGTTGAAAAACTTCTCACTCATTACAAAGATGTAGCGATAGGCAATCGATAATACACATCAAGGAAAACAACCCAGCTCCTGACAGCCTTCAAGCTCAGGTCGGAATGCTACGATCCAGGCTCTGTCCCAGACACATCTCGTAATAGACACCTCGCTTTGTCAACAACTCCTGATGGGTACCACTTTCGACAATCTTGTCCCTGGCAAACACCATGATCATGTCAGCTCCTTTAATCGTGCTGAGACGATGTGCCACGGCGATGGTGGTCCTCCCACTTTGGGCCCTTTCAAGTGCACATTGGACGACCCTCTCTGACTCAGTGTCGAGTGCCGAAGTGGCCTCATCAAGGAGGAGCAATCGGGGCTCCCTGATCAAGGCTCTCGCGATCGCGATTCTTTGACGCTGACCACCAGAAAGTTGCGTGCCTCTACTGCCACACATTGTTGCGAAGCCCTCCGGTAGCGAAGCAACGAAGTCGTTGATATTGCTCTGCTTCGCCGCCGCTTCAATCTGTGCATCAGTGACCTCCGTCTCCACACCCATAGCTATGTTATCGCGTACCGAGCCTTGATACAGCACGGGTTCCTGCTGTACAAGCGCAACATCTCGGCGGTACTTCCGGGGACAAAGCTCTCGTATGTCGATGCCGTCGCTGCATATGCGACCTTCGATTGGATCATAAAATCTCTCAAGCAGAGAAATCATCGTTGACTTACCACAACCACTGGCGCCAACTAAGGCGATGAACTGGCTCGGGCGTACCTGGTTACTATTAGAGAGTGTATGCATCGCATGAGTCTTCGGCACTTACATCGAGGTCAATGCCCTCCAAGACCTTTGCGTGAGGTCTCGACTCATAGGCAAAAGCAACGTCCTGGACCTCAATATGCGCTGGACCCTTGTCATTCCCGTCATCGAATGGTGGTTTCGATGGATCTTCTTGTACAGCCGGTTTCAAGCGCCGGAGCCAGAAGATGTGATTTGCCGCCGTAGCCGATTTCGTAAGACTCGTGGTGTAGGAAAAGAACTGTGCGGCTGCTTCTCCAGAAAAGATTACGCCAATGTAGACGATGAAGAACTGTGATGAGGTGTACTCGCCGTAACTAATCAGACGACCACCATACCCTATCCCTTGTTAGTAAACTGTGATACAAGGCTGAAAGAATTGACTCACAGAAACCCAACGCCATACTCAAAAAGGAAACCGACTGTGTAAGCGAATACCAGAACATAGTCCAGGCTAGTGCCTTGATCGATTTGAGTGCGACGCCCTGCAGGCGATCCTGGTACTTGTCGAGTATGTGTCTCTCGAGCGCAAGGCTGGAGACTGTCCTAATAGCACTGACTGCTTCTGAGGCTAGGGCCGCGCTGCTCGCGAATCGTTTCCCAGTGTCTTCCTCGAGCTTGAATTCGAGCCTGATTCGGAGGTACCCGGAAAACACGATGGGTATCAGACCACCAAAAACGACAGCCAGTCCAAGTTTCCAGCCAACGACGATGGCGAGTATCGAGCTCGATAAGATGTTTACGATATTGATGCAGATGAGCATAATGTTGAAGCCCAGGAGTTCTGCCATATTCGTAGGATATGCTGAGAGATTCGAGGCTAGCGCACCACTAGCGTTTGCGCTGTCATCGAAGAAAGCCATGTCTTGCTTCAGGATCAGGTCAAACATCTCACGTCGGTAACATCGGCTGACATTCTGAGCGACAATGTTGGACACCCAGCCAACTGTGGCGAAGCATGCAAGGTTACCGAGTGCCACGATGAAGAACATCAAAGCATAAAAGTCTCCTTGCTGAACGCCCTCACTCGGGGACAATTGGAAGGCTCCAACTACTCGTGAAAACAGAATGGCCTGAGCAGGATAAGAAGCACCTGATTCACGGTCAGGAGAAGCCTGGTACACTCGTCATGATACTTACCTCCGATCAACGTTGCGATGCCGAGGAGGATGAAGCACTTCCACAAGTGTCCTTGCTCTTTCAGAACAATGAAAATGCAGCTGAGCAGATTCTTGTTGTTTTTGTCTTTCTTGGACGTCGTGACTTCTTGATGGACTCCTGAAGCCTGGGTTTGCGTGCGAACAAGTTCCAGTCTTTCGGTGGCTTTCTCCTCATCGACAACTTCTTCTCCATCTGCCTGCCCAAGGTCTTGGGCGCTCACCAAACGAGCTACACGTGTCAGCAATTTTAATGTGCTCAAGGAGGCGAGGAACTCACCATATGCTTTATCAAGCTGGAGTAGCTCTTTGTGTGTGCCTTGCTCGACGACCGTACCGTCCGCTATGACAGCGATGCTGTTTGCCGTGCGGATAGTAGAAAGCTTATGAGCAATAACGATCGTTGTCCTGTTTTCCGAGACGCGATCTAGTGCTTGTTGGACGATCTTCTCGGCCTTAGGATCTAATGCGCTTGTAGCCTCGTCGAGAAGAAGCACGGTCGGCTCAGAAACGATGCTTCGCGCGATCGCAAGTCTCTGTTTCTGACCACCAGACAAATTCATAGCCCGTTCGCCCAGAACAGTCTCGTAACCCTGATCACGTTAAAACGTGGTCGCTAATATAGTGACCGTATTTCCTGCACTCACCTTCGGCAGCCGCGTGATGAATTCATCCGCATAGGCGTCTTTGCACGCTCTTTCGACCAATGTACGCTGCTCAGCCTCTGATAGGTTCGCCTTGTTCGTACCGAAAAGACCACATGCCACATTCTCGTACACGGTCCCTGCAAACAAGACCGGTTCTTGCTGCACCAGACGTACGTTCGTCCGTAGCCACGTAAGGTTCAATTCGCGGATGTCAACACCATCGAGAGTAATGAGACCGCTGTTTTGATCGTACCAGCGTTCTATTGGGTTAGCCTGAGCAAGGATTCTGTTGCAACGAGTACTTACCAAGTAAGCCGATAACTGTAGACTTGCCAGATCCACTCGCACCGACCAGAGCGGTAGTTTGGTGGGCTGGAGCTGACAGAGACAAGCCCTTCATGACAGCTGTGTCTGGCCTAGCAGGGTATGCAAAGTGAACGTTTTCGAACTCAATGACACCTTCGCAAGTTGCTGGTGTCAAACCGTCGTCGCTCAAGGGGTCGATCTCGGATTTCCTATCAATCGTCTTAAACAACTCCTCGGCAGAAGATGCAGCCTTCGTTACCGCCATGCTATGCGGTGCAACGGTTGTCATAGCAGCGGCTGCAACAATAATAGCTAGAATGACCGTGAAGCTGGTAAAAATTAGCTTCCATATGCTTCTTCATGGTACACGATCTTACACATCGCCGCTCTCGGTGATTTCGCCCCTGAAATACATGCGAATACCTTGCTGTTGACAAGAACTCTAGTCAGCGTAAATTTGGGAAATTCGGTCGTAGATCTTACCCAGAAAGCCAATCCATAGCCCGAGTACACGCAGAAAAACTCGGTAGAAAAGAGGACTGCATAAACTGGGGAGTTCTTGATGCCGACAGTCATAGCATCATCAAGGAGCTTATCAAATTTACCCAGCAACAGAGGATTGAGCCAGAATGCGTGTACCGTGCGCACGGTCGAGAACACTTCTTCTGCAAGCAGGCCAGCACGGGCATAGATGTCGAGTTGTTGACTCTCGTACTTCGTCACAAAGCCGATGCATATGCCAACGACGACGATGATGGAAGGAACGACGCAAATGGTAATCAAGGTCAGCTTCCACTGAACAATGAAAGCAATAACGAATGCCGAGACGAAAGTGGACAAGGCCTGGACAATCAGGCTCAGCTTCTCGGAGATACCATTGTTCACGTTGTTGCCATTCGTCGTTGCCTGCGTAGTGACTGACGCGATGGAATCTGTGTCGAAGTACGCAATATTCTGTCGCAGGACATGTTTGATGAAATCAATTCGAAGGGCTTTGGTCGTTCGAATAGCGGCAATGGAGATGCATACCTGGAAGATTTTAGTATTATGACGTCGCAATATTTGAGCTTTGGAGGCATACTGAGTGGATATAAACCGTAGCGAACTTGCCAATGAAGAGGTATATGAAATACAGACTATCGCAGTCAATCAGTGCATCTCGCATCAGGGGAGGGCATACTAACGTGTAATCATTGATCTCTGAGCGATACTGTGCAGGTGAGATTGATCCAGTTGAGAAGCCTACTATGGTCGACACAAACTTTCCGAACACCAAGTTCATCAAGGGTAACAACGTCCCCGATGCAATTGCTGCAATGAAAGACACGATGTTGAGAGCCCAGCTCTTGCTATCGGCGTAGTGGAAGACGCGCTGTTTGATCTGTTAACAGTTGCCCTCCCCTGTTGTTGCATGTCTAAAAGCATACAAAGTACGGTCCCAAGCCACCCTTTGCCTGACCATCTTTCTTATCATTCTTGATTGTGCTGTTCTCTTCAGCTCCCTCGTAGCTGGGTGGAGTTGACTGCGACGGGCTCTTTTCCTTTAGCGACATCAAGTTGAATTAACGTGGATGATCGCAGATTGTGAGCGATGCGTCCAGAGGATATTTCATGTTTTGTATCTAAAGACTGATGGAATCATGGGTGCACACGCGGGCCCCGTGAAGTCCGAAAGCCCTGAAAGCGCTTGCCAAGAGAGTGGCGTTCCCAGGCTTCATCGTTGATGTTCCTTCGCTTCAGAGGGGCAATGACTGAGAGGCCGAAAGGGCGCATCTGGTTTACCCGTCAAATTCCATCCTGCCGTCTGATCGACGTTTGTTGCATGTCAGACTGCGTGCGAAAATTCAGATGCCCCTTTCTTTTCGAGGTACAGCATTGCCAACGAGGTTCGATGGTAGCGAGAAGCTACTGTACTTCCTCTAGTGACGCGAACATCGAGACGCGTGATGTCACCACAAATCCTTCCATCACGATACAGCCTTATTCTGAGCTGGAATACGCTTGATCTTGCTTGTGACTGCCCAGACTTTTGATTCAGGCAAATGTTCTGGCATGATGGTTCCATGGTCTTGTGGCACACAGACATTGCGCTGTGGTTGCGCATTTGTCCATCGCTACGAAGGAGCCGGTTTCTCGTGATGCACCGCACTAGCTACCATCTGAATCATTACATTTCTACAATGCGCACCACAATAGTGTATAATAAGATCAGACTACAATGTGTTACATGCAAGGTACATCAGGGTCTTCTACCAAGATTTGAAAATCACATGTGGGGTTTGTTGGAGCCCTGCGGGAAGAGAAATGTCGGACAGCATGTGCGGTGCACCACTTATTAGCAGCTCCTTCGTATATGACTTGGCAGTCTGCATGATATGATAGATCTTCGACATCCGCATCACTAACGACGACAACGACACAATCGTAGAGGGTGTTTTGAGCCTTTCTCTAACCCAATGCCGGTTCGCTGCGACTTTGCCCGCAATAGAAGTCCTACCGCATTGAACACCGTATGATGCAACCTCAACTTTGATTACATCCTGCAATGGCAGTGGTGAGGAATACTAACAGAAGGGCTGATGGTGCCTAATCGAGCTGGTCATGACATAATCACTCGGGCTTCTCGGGCTCCGGCGTAAGGCAACCACGAACAACGAATCTTCATAGACAGCTGCAGTTGAGGCTGGCAAATCTGCATTTACGGGTGCCGCGGATTTTCAGAGACCGCCACACGACAAAATGGACGATGCCGATGACATGGATGTTGCGCACGATGGAACCACATCCAAGCGTGCGGTACGTAAATCCCACGGCTCGCTAAGACCCATACGCTGACAATACGCCACAGTGTGATTCGTGTAGAACAAGAAAGTTAGTCAAGCGGGCACTGGACTGGATTGTCGCTGAATAGAGTCATCAGGATCCGGTGTGATCGAACTGTGCCGTGCTCCAACTGCAAGGCGAGCAAATTGTGTAAGACACAGCCGTGCCTCTTCGCGCCTTGCAATGCAGCTGATTGGATAAGCTTGTACAACAACTGCCCCCACGCAGAAGACCCAGCGACAAAGGGTCCATATATCAGAGGAATAGTGAGTCGTGCCGATATAGTCCATCGCCGCAATATTGTGTTGCTGAAGTGGTCGCTGACGGACAATAGTGAGAAGAAGATTGACCGTATCGAAGACCGATTAGCGGGTATTGAGAACGTACTTGCAAATCTTGCGACGAAACTAAGCGATCTTGATTTGCACAGAGACTCAGCTGAACACAGCAGTCAGTCCCGGTCAAGCCGTAAAGGGGTCGGAAGAAGCCCGTCTACATTTGAAGAAGCACCTACACCAGCACCATTTGAAGGCGAAACTACCATCCGGAATCAGTCGGGGTATGCCCGCGAGCTGCTGGCAAAAGCGGTCGGCAGCACTCCAT
>AJMS01010206.1:0-15406 GCA_000263175.2 Phaeosphaeriaceae sp. UM 1110
ACGTCACCGAACGCACCATCACAGCTCCAGTCAAGGCACTACCTCCGATTTGCATAGCTTCGCAGCAACTGTACCTCGAAACCACACCTTTGTTCCTCAACCGCATCACGCTAGCCTCCAACAACGTCGCTACTACCTGCTGGCTCCGAAGATGGCTCGCAACCTTGCCGTCCGGAAGAGGGTACCGATCTGTCCGGCACCTGGCCTTTCGCAACTTCCACGGCCCGGAACAGATCAAAGGCCTTGAACTTATTGCGCTGTGCTCTAATCTACGATCGCTGAATGTCATGCTTGGCGATGAGTATTCGGATCCTGGAAATGTACCATCCATGGCTCTCAGTACGCTTAGTAGCGCGATCAGTGCATACGAGAATTTCGACAACATCATTCTCATGTACCAGCTTCATCGACTAATCGAGATACCGAACCTGGAAGTCCTCGAATTCGGCTTCCACAATTGGGAACAGCCCGTGAGCTCCAACCGGGCACGTCAAGTCAAGCAGTGGTTCGTGTCGAAGTTTCAGGCCCAGGGCAGGAGTGTACATGTTGTCTGTAAGCAGATGCAATGGGGTCGTGAGTCTGCGACGGACGATGTCGATGAGGTTATGCTTCAGTGGTACAGCTGAAAGATAAATTGGTATTTCACCATATGCCATGGAGCGCACTAGATCTGAGAATCTCTTCGAAGAGGGTCTTCTCACGCCAACAAGGACAATGGATTCGACGTCTCGTGGACCAGAAATTCTGTCAATCGTGTTCATGTAAAGTGATGCTGGAGAAAATTGTATATAAGTCATCGAGACTGAAACTGACCGATGTCCAAAAATCACGACCATTTGGGACATTTTGAGGGTGTTGGGACGAGATTTTTGGTGGATTGATAATTAGTCTTGCATACTACATTGGCATCTAGCGTCGGTATGGAACTCTCGAAGCCTGCAGTGCCTATTAGAGCGAATCTCAAGCCTGTATTGTCGACATGTGAGTTCTAGTCACAACAATCAACACTGACACATTATTCGTACAATTGACGTTTCGATTGAACGGGTCGACCGTCATGAATTAGAGAACGTTTTGCATCACATCGTATCTCGGCGCAACAAATTCGTCACCTTAATGTACGCCTTCACTGCTGGCCTCTAATTCCAGCGGCGCCGTGTATGTCGCGAGCTCTGTATGTTCGCCTTCGCTCAGCTCCCCGAGCCCTTGCTCTTGAGATAGTTCATGTAAGCATTCCTCTTCATAATGCTTCTGTTCCTCTGACAACCGTGCTGGATCCATGCTACTGTATACGTGATTGTGCTTCTCCTCCTTCTTTATCATTCTTGGCCTGAAGAGCAACGATACAATTGCGGTCGCTAGGATGACGAAGACCCCCGCACTGATCCCAATACCAGCTTTCGCACCCACACTCAAGTCTCCGGGTGAGCCATCTTGCTTTGAAGAAGAAGATGCGGTAGGTGTTGATGTTGATGACACTAAGGCTGAAGCAGAATCTATCACTGATGGCCCAGTCGATTTTGGGCCAACTGTTGCTGCGAGCTCGAAAATATTGTTACTATCAGCACAACATGTCTTCTCTCCACAGCACCATTTCTGCCCGCCACAATTCCACACGCCCACATTACCATTCTGGTCACCAGGAAACTACAATATCAAGTTAGAGTTGCTCGTATATGTCCGTAAGAGGCATGTAGCGACATACTTTTTTCATATCACAGACGCCGCCAAGACAGTATGGACTGTTCCACAAAGAATCTGTACAGCCTTGTATGTACCAGACCTGCTGCCCCTCATTTTCACCATCATATCCCGCGAAATTTTTACAAGGACCATTTTCCTCGCACTCGTCATTAACGGTACCGACATGTCCAGCGCCGCTATGGTTCGTCATGCAGCACGCGGATTTCTTCGTGACTTTATTGCACGGTTGAAATGCCACATTCAGAAGAGTGGTGCCGTTGCGACTGTAACAATACATTGCGACAAGGAGACGGAGATATGTGAAAGAAGCCAGAATGGACGCAATGCGGGAAAGAGGGAGAATAACAGGTCTTAGTAGGAATGCGGCTTCTCCGATTGACCCACGTTGACACCTCCGAGATGTGCTGATCCAGGTCTTTGTATGGCCTTCTCCCCAGTCGCAATCTGCAAAGCTTACCCCGAGTACGTTACCACCACGATGGCTCAGTCTCGAAATCCAGCCTTGTGACATTGCAATGCGGAAAGTGGTGAAGCACAGCATTTGTATACAAATCTGCACGCCGCTCACATCAACGATGAGTGGCAAAGATATTTACTTGCGTTCGATCGCAACCATTTTCTGCCTGCGCTCGGTCTAGAGTTAATTCCCTGTCTTATGACAAGAGTACCAATGCACTATGTGTATGAGTCCCGTCTTGTGTTGTTGTGAACTCTGCTTGCCAGTCTCAAACAATTGCATCGCATACCGCCCTTGAAGAGGCATCGATCACGGTCATGTTCTCGTCTCTGCCTCGTGCCTCGATCGCATTAGACTTTAGCCATATCGTGCAGCACAAGGTTTTGAGGCGCAGCACTTTTGATGATATCATTTGCAACAGCCGAAGGCATGACGAGCTCATACTCGCCAGTAGGGTGTGGCTTGGTCTCTGAGAATATGCCTGGTGGAGAAGCGAATGAAACATTGCCAGGCCTCCGCATATGACCCTGCCTCTATCATGAGTCTGCGCACATTCTTGGCAAGATCTGGACGAGTAAGAGGTCTCAACATGAAAGGTTTCAGGCTTGGCGGATAGGGATGAGGATCGGAGTAGTCGAAGAAGAGCCTGCTCTCAGTGACACGCCGCAATCGCGCAGAAGTGAGAGAGATGTTCAAAAAGTCCGCTGTGTAGGAATAACACACGACCATGAGCAGCAGTTCCGCACTGAGATCACACAGGGTAGTCATGCCCTGCGATCAGGCCAGTCACTGCTTTAGGGACAGCGATCAAATGTCTTCTGTGTCCTTTGGCAGCTTCCGACAAGACGAACAGGTGGTGTGATTGAATTGTTGCTCTTCTGTGCAAAACGATCCTCACTCGCGTGCGAATGATTTGCACGATAATAGTGCAGATTCGCAACAGATGTACGCTCCCCAGGTCTGATGTGATCCGGTGTAGCAACAGGAAGTGTTTGAGGGGGCGGCGTGGTACGTTGCAAGCCCGCCACTATCGGTAAATTAGCGTCACGTAGTTGGCCGCGGGAAGACTGGACACATTGCTCCTGGATTCAACAGCACTTGCACACAAATTGCAAATAGAATATTAAGTATCGTGACCTGTTTCTCCAGGAT
Organism: Phaeosphaeriaceae sp. UM 1110; assembly: GCA_000263175.2. Taxonomy (NCBI): domain Eukaryota; kingdom Fungi; phylum Ascomycota; class Dothideomycetes; order Pleosporales; family Phaeosphaeriaceae; species Phaeosphaeriaceae sp. UM 1110. The sequence continues at coordinate 3,314 of AJMS01010206.1, forward strand.
CAAGATATCGGCTGCGCAGGAAGGATGGTCAATTTTGCGTAGCCACGTGACCGTGCTGGAGCTCAGATTTGGGGATACCCGTTTCGTCCAATCGGCAGCTGGACCAGTAGATTGGGACCACAACCGTGCCACCCCATCGCGTCTCGTCGCGCCGGAGTCTTTCAACAAAACCATGCTGAAATATCTCATGATCATCCGTCAAGTGGCCAATATCTCACCTTCATCGATAGTCCACCTTGAGCATAACAGCTCTGTGCAAAATCCCGCCCAACGCGTCTAGCCTGCCACGTCCACACTGTACAGAACAGCAACCAATCCGCACCTTGTACTATTCCGAGCACAGTCTTCCGTATCCAGGACTGGACGCCTTCTCATCAACTTCCTCGTCTAAGCACCCATCGGAGGCTATCCTTGCTACAGACGATGTCACTCCTAGGTTTGAGCACTGAGTTGCTCCTCATGATTGCAGGTCATCTGCGCCAGGTGGACTTGCTCAACATATCGCTAGTTTGTAAGCAACTGAATGTCCTGGTCGAACCTGAGTTGTATCGCGAGTACAACAATACGCGGCTCTACAGTCGGTCTCTCTGGCCATTCATCAGACGTCTTGCTCAACGCCCGGAGCTGGCCAAACATGTCCGGCGAGTGGACTTGTTTGAGTGGGATTTCCTTGACATCCTGCAGACAGAGGAAGACCACGGCAGAATAGATGACTCCAGAGAACACTACCGGGAGAGCGAAACTTCTCGGGAGGACTACGAAATGGGTGCACAAGCGGCAAAGTCAGTGGGTGTAATTGAGGCTGTCGATGTATACGAGCCTGCATGTCGTCTTCTCGATATATACGAAGCTCGGGTTGATGCCCATGATAGCATGGACGGAGCTATTGCTTGGCACGAACACATGATCGACGACCATCTGACGTGGGACGAAACGCCGTACGATCGCAAATTCTGTCAGCTACTGCGCGCCGGTATTGAGGATGCGCAAGCAGTCCTGTTGCTCGCTCAGGTTCCAAACATACAAGAACTTTTCATGCGCGGTGGGCCGCATGTAGTGCAGGCGTTGCCCTGGCGCTCGTCACACAATTTCCAGTCCTTGCGTACACTTACCGTATGTGGGACTTTGGACGTAGTGTGGCCGCTTGGAAACTTCAACAGCTTACTACATAAGACGTCGAGGCTCACGGTACTTCAAATTCAACATGCCAGCTCATGGCTCCGAGGAGTCACCGAAATGGTGGCTAATCCCTCAAACGTAGTGCCAGTAACATTGCAACCTGGTTCGCTCAGCTGTATGGTCAGGCTTGTGCTTAAGGATTGCATGTTCAGGACCATTGACTTTGGGAACCTGATAGAAGCCTGTACCAATTTGAAATCTCTTTTCTACTACAAAGGAGAATTCGAAGACGGTCCCCACAATCCATCACCAGCCAAGGTGATCGAGTTGCTAGCACCCTTGAAAGACACTTTAGAGGAGCTATATCTCGACCTCGATTGGACATTGCACGAGCAAATCAATGACCTACACAAGCCTCTGATAAGGTCATTATCACACATGACATCACTCAAGATCCTGGATACTTGTGCTGAGATGTGGGTAGATGTGGAGTCTGACGGGCTAGACGAAAGCTACGTTATAGACGCAGATGCGGAGCTTCCAAACGATGAAACTCGGTTGTCTTTTCGGATTCCAAGTTCTCTCGAGCTCCTCATCTTCCATCTTTCCGAAGAAAACGTGGAGCCAGAACTGATACAAATAAGAGATGTGCTCCGGATGCGCTCTCAGACGCTCCCAAAGTTGGAGCAAATTATTATTGGCACAGCAGATCCACTCTATGCTGGAGCACTCGAGGAGCTACTCTTCGAAGTTCAAAAGTCGCACGCTGATGCTGGTCTGGCGCCGATGCGAGTTGGTGTGGAAGGTGGCCGAATTGCCACCACTTTCGACACTGTGCATGGTACTCATACTCTGCCTGTTACCAAATGGTTTTCGGACGCAGAAAAATACTCTGTCAGGTATCGCAAACCAAGAATGTCCGCTGCCATGAAGAAGAAGCTGAGCGATGCTCACAACAAGGGTATGGATCACATAGAGGAGGCAACAGCGCTTGACCCGGAATTGGCCAAGTGTCTCAAGGATATGTTCACGAAAGGGCAACCGCCACGGGAATACTATGACAGCGACGAGGAGAACGTAGAGTTCGATTGGTAAAGACGAGGGATGAGGATTTCAACAGGCGGGTCGTGGCTATCAGATTTCACCACAAATGGAAGCAACTTTGTGTGAGATGTATGTATTTTTCCTTGATTGTACTGCCACATCGAGGCAACATGGCTTTTGTTTCACACGTTCTGTGTTTACACCGTCACTTCCCACGGAAGAGAATTGTTATCTGGAAAGATTTCGACCCTCCGTATGACCTGGCTCGAGGCCTTACATCTTCGGCTGCCAGACTACCATTAGTGTAACAAACAATCTTTCCTTCTTCTGCTGATACTTTGCTTTTCCTACAACCCACGACCAACCCAATCTCCCACAGGCGTTCCTTTCCTCTCGTCCTTGCGCGGGAACAAATGGGTGTTATACGTCTGCAGCTGATGCTTGACTGGGCTGGCCCCGCGATCCAGTTCTTCGAACGGCCTTGGCTGCACCAAACTTTCCATGGAGCTCTCACGGGAGAGACCACCCAGCGCAGTGCGAATATTCTCCCTGGATACGATGCGGAACACTTCGCGCTCGTCGACTTCTTGTGCTGGCTGCCGCGAACGAGGGTTGCGGATCTGGCGCTCGGGGGACTTGGCAGGAATTGGAGGAGCCAAAGAGTCATCGTCGTCCGAGTCGGCACCAGGCCAAGCGGCTTTTTGAGGCATGGGTTCAGTGGGGCGGGATGTTGTCGACGACTTCGTGGCTGACGGACCAGGCCATGCAGTCGACTTGATAGGCTCGACCACGGGCTTGACAGGCATCGCAACAGGCTTGGGCGGAGACAGAATGGGCTGTGGCTGCGGTGTGGTCAACTTCGATGGCGTATCTGCTGATGCGACTCGAGGTCCGGAATATGGAACAGGCACGATGGGGGCGGGCAGGCGTGTCGCAAGTGTCCTTGTCCGCTTAGGCTCAGGGCTACGAGTAGCATTCATACGCTGAGCATGCAGGTCAGTGAGACTGATCTCCTTTTGATACTCTGAACCCTCGTAGCTCGGCAGTCTGATATCGAAGGATGACTTCTTCTTGTGGATCTTGGGCTGTTGTCCAAAACCGGGTGCAGGAAGACCAATACTTCCACGCTCGCTGCCAAAGCTGGTGACCGGCGTAGCTTCACGTCCCGGACTGGGCTCGTTTTCGTTCGAGTCGTTGGGATCTGCTTGCAGCGGACGAGGAATGGCACTCAACTGAATCATTGGCGAGAAGACAGAGTCGTCTGTATCAGCGCGCACACGTTGATTGCGAGGCATCCACTCTGATTCGACGTCATAGGCTCGAGATCCTGGTGCAGCCATATTTCCTTCCACAAATGGATTGGAAGACCGCACGGAGCTGTAAACACTCCCACCAGTCGACTCGCGATACAAGTATGGGCGGGGAAACGGGGTGATGACAGTGGAGTCATCGATCTCATCGTTAGCATTTGCCGCCGCTGTTCCATTCCACGACTCCAAACTTCGACCGCGCGAATGATCGGGGAAGTGAAGTTGTCGCGTGACGCCATGTAGAGGGCTCTTTTTCTCCTCCCTGTTGCGAACCGAGGAGACAGCGTTGGAGAGTGAACGCTTGATGCCGTCGGCGTAGCGTTTAATCGGACTGCCGCTGATTGATCCGGTGCGGGAGCTTTCCTGCGAACTCCTGGGCAACTTCTTAGTCGGACTGTGACTGCCGCTGGGCTTCACGATGCGCGGTATAGCTGATGGGACCCTTCCACGAGTCTCAAAGCCTTTACGTCGATCAGCACGCGTGCGCTGCTCCGCAAGCCATTCCTCCATCTTGTGTTTGAACTTGGGACGCTCCACCAGGCCGCCGTACTGAGGGTAGACATCCCGCAACTCCTTCTCGGTAACATCGTAGTGCTTCTTGGACAGCACACCGCGTGCAGCGCCCTCGTCCGCTATCTTCTTCGGCACTGAGACGACGCGATATGGTGTTGGACTCAGCAACGTACCCGCAGGAACATCAACGTTGCTGTCCGGGAATGCTAATTGCGATGGGCACCTCGCCTCAATAAACAGGGCGAGGCGGCCATAATGACGACGACCCAAGGGATGGTATGACGCGCGCACGGCGTTCACGATGGGGACCATCACTTCCTCCCAGACCGTGCAGATGTTGCGCAGCTCGAACCACTCGAACCGCCACGGGCTGTAACCTTTTCCGATCTTGAACTCTTGCAACAGCCATGTGTACAGGAGCTTTTCGTGTTCTTCCACGCGCCACTTGCTCTTGTCGATTATGCCATACACACGACTGTCTGGAGTGTAGTCGGCACTGTACTTGTCTGCGCGCGGATCGTAGCGCAGGGTGCCCTCGTCAAACTGCGTGTAGAACCACAGAATGTCCAGGCGAGAGATACCGAGCTCACATATATCCATGTCGACTGGGATTATCTGTGTCGAGCGCGCCATGGCATCCGCGAACAGGAGAAAGATGGAGTCGCGGAACATGGACCAGGGCCTGAGGAAGGCATCGGTAGAGAGGAAGCGCTCTTCCAAGTCGTCAAAGCCGTTGAGCTTGAGGAGGTTGAGCGCGCGCCGCAGATCTGGAGGGATCTTTTCTTTGTGGTCGCGGTCGCGCGCGAAAAGGTCGCGGATGTTGCTCATGTTGTTCTTTGATGGGGCCCGCAACATAGCGAGGGATGTCCTTGCTGTCTTTGATGGAAGGAATATATATACGAGGGTCGAAGGGTCCAGAAAAATTCTTGTACAGCGGCAACAAGGAGCGAGACTCTCGGGTGCACGAATGTTGTTGCTGGAGCGTTATTATGACGAAGGTGAATAAGGCCGCGACATCATCGAGTGAACCCTTCACGTACTTGGGTCGCCGATATGCGCAATGGGCGAATTTGATATGGCGATGTTCGTTTGCATTCGTTCCATTGGTTGGATCCGTTTGCTTTCACTGTCACTTTCGTCACTGGTCTCCCCGAGTACTATAAGACACTCTCGGACCTCCCCAATTACTCTCCCAACTACGAACACAACACATATCATCGACTCACAAGTGCTCGATCAACTGCAAAAACCATGCACTTCCTCAAGACCGCCGCTGCCATCGTGGCCACCCTCACTCTCAGCGTCACCGCTGCTCCCACCGACATCGCCAACATCCGGGTCACCCGCGACGACAACAACCCCGCCGCGCCTGCAGTCCAGTGCGGCTGGTTCTACTACTCCGGCGAGGGTCAGGAGCAGCCTCTCTACGGCAACGGTCATGCCGAGAACCTCGAGCTGTTCAGCGTCATGGGCAGCATCTTCGTCCAGACCTGCTTCTGCACCGTCTACAAGTAAGTAATTATCCGAGAGTGACTAGTGTGAAAATTGTGACTGACAATATGATTGTAGGGGCCGTGATAAGTCGGGCGATGTCTTGTGGTGGGGGTGGCCCGGAACTACGAACAACGGCCGCGCTGTCAAGGGTGCTCAGAGCTATGAGTGTGTTACTAGCTGGTAGATTGGCAGAGTCGAGACAGGCTGAGTGAGGATGTGCGAGCGAAGCTCGCTTAGAGTAGAAGATGAGGGATGGAGAATAGGCTCTGAGACAGATTGCGTCATGCTACGAGCACAATTCCTATTCTCTTGAAGGGACGAGAACAATAGAACAGTACAATGATAGCCAAGGATTCTCTTGTCACATAAGTCGAAGTATTTTCTCTGATGTTGGGGTTCACGATGAATAGTCTACCATGGTTCGCGCCTCACCCCGACTACAAACAGACAGCCATTTCTCAGGCTACAGTTCGCACGTACCTTGGTTGGGCCATCCGACTCGCGTGACTCGCCGCCGCATCTACCGTAGTATTATCTTCTTGTTTTTGCAAACAAATCTGGACTATAAATACTGCCTCCACTTTCGTCCACCACCACTTCACAACCATTACTACACAATTCACATTTCACACCCACAACTACTTCCACTGCTACATTAACTATTTTACAATTCTACTCCACGTTCTCATCATGAATACACCACCATCTTCCAGTTCGCCGGTGCTCAAGCGCGATACCATCGACCGCGCCCGTTCCCGCATGCCTGCGTTCATCGGTGCGTCACAGCAGGGCAAGAGAAATATATCACTTCAGCTCCTCAGCCCACCTCGGTCACTTTCATCATCGAGTAGCACCTCATCTGTCACCGACACTCGCCATATTCTTGTCCCAGAGATACTCGAGTCTGCCCTCGCATACGAATTCATCGGCTTCACACGCGACAAGGCAATTGCGCTCTTTCAGCAATGGGAGAAGATTGGACCGAAGACAAAAATGGACATCGACTTCATTGGCTTCGCGCAGAGATATATCTACAGCAATATCTCTGCATTCCTCGGAGAGTCAGACGATTGGCTAGAGGCGATGAAGCGAATTGGCATCCACAGCGGTATCCAAAGCGCACTGATGTCTGACAAGCATAAGCAGATCAGAGGCACAATGACTTTGAGCGAATGGCTGTGCACCATTATTGAGACCAACTTCCAGACCATCGAGCACCTCAACGAGTCCATCGAAGCACACATCAGGTTCACAGAGCAAGGAACTTCCCTGCGCGGAGGTCAAGGAGAGCCTGAAGAACACCCAGCGGTGCCTGACAATCATATTGCCTTGTACAAGAGCTGCACATTTCGAAGAGTCAAAGAGTATTTCAACGATGACGGCTCTATCCACCTCGGAAAGTTGAAGTCAACAGGTCCAACAGATTTCGCAACGAGCGGCGGCCTCTATCTCACACCACAGAAGTGGTGTGCACTCTATTATGCAAAGGCCTTGAACGATGTGTGCGTGTGTCCAGACGTGCGCACCGTCGAACTTCATGTCCCTCTCGACTTCGTCAGCAACCTCAAAGTCTGGCGCCTCGACTATGGCGACCTATGGAGGGAACTCATTTGGTGCTCACGGCGAAGCGAGTACTACCCCAAGGCATGGCAGAAGGAGCACAGCCGTCAAGAGCTGATCATCGGCCCAATCGCACATGGCGTCAACAAACACTTTTCTAAGCTGAAGACATGGGAAAAGGTCGAGAAGAAGAATGTTATCATGTCTGAGAATGGAGAAGAAGTCAGCTGTCAGTGGGTTTTCATGAAGGCTCGCACAATGGAGGCGCTCGAAGAACACATCAAAGGAAAGTCTTATCTGATCAAGACGTTGGGCGAGTTCAAGGTCATTGCTCATCCATGGATGGACAAGAGTGCAAGCGGAAGCACCTAGGGTGCTATATGCGTGATGGCGTGGTTGGAATCTTTGCATGGGGAAAAGTATAAGTTTCAGATTCAGTTTGAACACGCACAGGCAGCTCCTCCAAGATACGACTGCTTATCAAAATAAAGGTATCATTCTTGCAATGTGGAAGCCATGAAGCTACCACATATACATCTGTTTTCTGAGATCGTGCAAATGTTCATACTTCAATTCTATCATATCCACGACACCGAGCTCCAAAACTTGCTTGCCTCTTTGGCTTCCTCCATTCACGAGACTGTGTCATCTCTCGCTTCGTCTCGCTCTGCTGTCCAAAGAAGTAGTCTGTAACCGCGATACCATCTCTCTCCAAGGTCTTCGAATTTCCTGCCGTATGCACTGGCTGTGGCTCCACAACACCGCGATACACATCATTGCTCCCGAGATGCAACGGCGAAATCGCGTCGCCGTCCTTGAAATCAGCTCGCGGTATCAACTGATTCTAGTTTCTTGCTTCACTGCTCCACGGAACCTAACACTGGGGTATCAGTGGATGTACGTAACCACTTCAAACTTTCCATAAGCACCATGTAGTAGCTGTCTCCTTGCAGACAGATACGAGTATCACGTTCCGAAAGCGCGATTCGGATACAGTCGCCAACGTTCTGAAGCTAATGAATAAGGTCTCTTGCTCTTGAGGAATAGCAGTGAATAAATGTGTATAGACGACCTTGCATAGGATATATGTGACGCTGACGGTAGAGCAGAGCATCGAAGCTCTTGGCGTCATTGACGGTCGACATCGGGGGAGCTCCGACGTGGAGCTAAGTGGTCATCAGTCCATGACGCTTGTATCGTCCAGCCGCAATATTGTACAGTATATCTACAACTTCCACCAGGACCACAAGTGGGTCATTAAAGTTTATCTCGCATTCCATCGCTGATCGCTGCCGTGACACAAGGTCTGGCGGGATCATCCTCATCCTTATCAACAATGCGTCGTAGGACTCGGAAACCACAAGACCATCTGTACCCAAGATTTGTAGTACTTCATCGGCACCCAGACCAGATATCCACAACGTGCCTCGAAGCTAGAGAAACTTTCTCTGCCAGGGAAACTTATGAAGCCACTTCGTGGTTTAGTCTTAGTGAGACTGATGAATGCAAGCAAGACGTTCCATACGATGAGGTATGAGTTTCGCCTGTAGATCCACATTGGCTGCGACTGAGCATTCCAATTCAATCTTTCATACTGTTGTATCCTGTCGCTCTCTCAACCGCATCTCGACAATGTCAACGTTGTCAGCATGAGATGCTTTGGAGCATGGCTCGGAGTTGCAAATCGGCAACTGTGGACTTCAGGGCGATTGGTCCGGTCCGATTCTGCTTTCGGGCGAGGCTGGACGCCTCATTTCTTCTGAGGTAGACTCTGCTAGCACTGCACGAATACTTGCAATGCGGCATTCTGCAAGCCTGACTAGAAGTTTCCGTCCATGCTCATACTGCTCGGCATATCAGGTGACATTGGCGGCGGAATATCGCTGTACGGAGTATAGCTCGAAGGTGCCGAATTCGATCTATCATGCCACTCTTCGCGCTCTTCTTCAGGCGACGATAATTCCAACAGCTTCTGGGGCGATCCCACAGCCATGCCTAGGGTGGAGAGCTTATCTTGCAAGATGTTGAAGACCGCCGGGTTGCCGCCACGAAAGCCAGAGAGAACAAGGGATAGGTTGTGGATAAGGTCTCGAGGGCCGATACCAAAATGCGACTCGTGGTTCATCGATGGCATAATGATCATGACGTCCGCGAGGGAGTTAGCAACATCGAAGAGCTTGGATTCCTGGATATTTATCAGACTCGCAACATCGACGATAGCTTTGTACACGTACCATACCGGGTCCATGAGCTTCTACACTTTGTCGAGATAGACTGCTGAGATTGCCGAGAACGTTTTGTGCGACCTTGGCCGGGAAAGAGAAGGAAAATTCATCATCCGTGTTGACACTGCTCAGATTCGTGACGTTAAGAGCATGCTGCCACAGAAAGATGCGCATCCATTGTTGGGTCATTGAGATGTCAGCTCTTTGCAATTCACTTTCCAAGCTAAGAGGTGCATCGTCCAAGCTCAGTTCCTGCTGAGCAGCCGCCAGGGCATCGCGGGCAGATGCAGCATCCGCCGTGATCGTGACGTCTAGGATATTGAAAAGCTTGCATAGCTGCACGAATGCCGGTGTGACTGATCCGTCGTTGAGATTCTCGAGTCGAGGAAGGTCTGGTGCTCTTTTGAGTGTGGTAGGCACATCATGCTGAATAGAGTGTGCTCTTTCGGTAATGAAAATAAGCCAGTACACTCTCAGAACGTGCTGCGTCTGTTCCGGTGTCATCGCGGTATAGTAGACGGTCTTATGAATGCCCAGAATGTGTGCTTTAACAATAGCCTCGCCGAGAAAAATGGTCGATGCGTTCATGCGGCCAATGTTGGCAGAATAAACATGCAAGAAGAAACTGCCCAGAGTGGAGAAAATTGTGACGTTCTCCATGTGGTCAGACTCATCGCGAGCTCTCCTTGCTTCTTTCTCGAAGACACTGCTCGACACACGATAATGTCCTTCGACTGGGCTGCCTGGTTCCGCATCGATAGAAAATTGGCTGACGACAGCGGCGCAGATGGCCGTTGCAAGTCCGTAGGATTCTAGATCATCGGGGTGCGTGAGGAGACGCGCTGTCAAAGCTTCGGCATCGACCACGGGCCAGATGCCATAGCCTCTGGCTTGGTAGACTTCCAGGTACTGGGAGATGCAGGATGTCGATATTCGTTGGGGTTCGGTGCTAGGTATTGGTATGTTGGAGGTTACAACATCTGGCCACCCAGTCCGGTCCCAATCCGTATCACTGATGGGTGGAAGACGGTCAAAATAAGGTAGCTCAGTTGTGTTTGGACTTGTCGCTTCGAAGCTGGCCTCGCTGTTGCTCCTCGATGCGGAGCCATCATGGTTGCTTTTACTTCGTTCCTGCAATCTCCTGATCGCGGCTTCGGTCGTCCTACGCGGTCCCTTGGGTCCAGACTTTCCATGTGTCTTGAGATAGGTGCAGTCCCAGCTTGCAGCCTCGCAGCGAGAACAAGGCTGGTTTCCATCGCATCGAACCTTTCTGACAGAACATGGGTCACACGCTCGCCGTGTACCCTTCCGCGGAGCCATGCTCATTGCCACGGCTACCATATGACTAGGCAATGGAATAGCGACGAATGAGCGCAAGGCGCACCGGAATCCTTACTTTCTCATTGGAAGGGTTGACGTTTGATGTCGTTCCGATGGCAAAGGAAAGTCGCGTGGGCCGGGCGAAACAGCCGGGAGAACGACGGAGAGATATCGAAGCCGACTTGTCTACCACACTGGCAAGTACTGGTGAACTGGTATCCTTGGGAAGACGACTTGCGGCTGACGCACATGAAAAGGTGGAGGTGCGGCTGCTTTAGGCCGATCTTTGCCTGTTCGAGCTGATATAGGTGGACCAATCATAACCCCGTCGGAGAAGAACCCCTAGGCTTGTGGCGTTGTTGGGCCTCGTACAGGCGAGAAAAGTCTTCTAGAAGACTGCTAAAGCGCCGAAAAACCTTCCACGAACCCTGCTCGCGGAGGCATCTTGCAGCGAAATGCGCTGGATCGTAGCCAACTATCCTTACGCGGAGCATGACATCACCGCTTAGCGGTGAATAGCTAAGCGCAATTGTTAGAGATCAAAATGTGTCTGTTAGACACAGGCCTCGATTTTTTTGAGGCGGTTATGTGTGGATCGCAACATCTTCGTATTCTGGGAATCGAAGGCGCCGTCCGAAGGTAGCTGTGCCCAGGCACATCCATTTTTTGGAATTCGCGCGCAGATTGGCTATTGGCTCCCAGACAGTCGGTGACATGCAACATTGGTAAAGTGGACAGATAGGGTAGCAAAGAAGTGGTCAGATTATGCTGTAAGAGAAGTGGTTGAGGAAAGAAAGCCTTGCTAGCCTCGCCGCAAAGCGGCCTTAGCCGTGGATCTCGGATACTGCACCAATCACCAACAATCTTACAAGCATCACAGTTTTTCCCTGCCCTGCATTGTCCCTAAACGCGTAAGACGAAAGAACTAGTTGCGGGTGTAAGTTGAGGCTCAACCCAAGCTTACGTCGACTATGCAGTGCGTATCCATCTCAAGCCCCTCTCCTGCACGCCTTGCATCAACAGTCGCTTTCCGCGGCAGGCACGCTCTGAGTTGGTGATCTGCCTCTGATCTTCATGCGATCTTCACTCTTTTGAAGTCATGGACGATTGCGCTTGGTGAATCGACTCGTGTTCACGAAGTTCCTAGCAACATTAGGGGATCGTGGAGCCAAGACTCCTTGGCAGGCACACCACGAGCTATCAATCACGCACTTTGCAAATGTCCATAGGGCATGATTCGAGGGACGAAATCTTGTCATACACCTTCAATTCTCCACTGATATAGGAAACACGACAGCTAAGCAATCGCGCGAGGCATATGGCTACGTCACAAGTGGTATTCTGTCCTACATCACATTCGATTTTTCAAATCTCGTCATCATTCCGTCACGTACCTTACACCCAGCGTCCAAAGCCCCCATATTCCACCTTCGACCTTTGATCTACACTGCCAAAAAGCTCATAATGGAATCTCTTTGCTTAATTACTCCACTGTACGATCTTGCCTC